>VURO01028281.1:0-33080 GCA_015108175.1 Pelvicachromis taeniatus
TAGTAAAGCATGTAAAAATGTAAAGATAAGCTTTGGCAGACTTTTTATTTTGTAGGTAATAAAGGCTTAAATATCTATCCTGACACTTGTCACCTTGGCTTTTTAAAGCTGAATGTGATGAGTTAGCAACTGGATGTGAGTCAGAACCTGAGGACACACTATGGCCCTACAGGAGCAGGCCATGCAGTGACTTTGCGCTACTGTTAGTGAAATGGTAAAAGAGAAGTTGAAGAGCCCCATGTTAATGCATTGTTGAATGTATTAAAAACAGACACGTACTAGTACAGTATACACTTGTGTCAAACTGAGACGTGGTGTGTGCTATTCCAGCTTGATAATGCAGGCCAAATATCTCTTCGGGAAAAACATGTCAATGTGTGTTTTCCATTGTTATGCCATTAAAGACTACTCTCAAGTACAAACTTCCTCAGTGTTTATGTTTTTACCCCCTTGGGAATGTTTTTGCATGCTTCACCAATAGAATCCACTCTAATGTAGACATAAAAGGAACTGCTTAAAACATTGTGTTTTTTGTGCAAAATCTTATTGAATATGAAGATTAAAAATGTTTGCAGCTGAATACTGGAGTGGTGGGGAAAAAAACCCTGATAAGTAATCACAGCCTTCCTACTGACAACCCAAGTAAGGAGATTTATTAAAAACTGCCATGTTTAGACTAAATGTAACCATTTCCCTTCTGCTGTACATATAAAATATAGTTATTGATTCAAAGTGCAAATCAGATATGCTGGTATCTGTTATCATAAAACATGCATGCATGCACAGGCAGTACAGTGTATGGACAAACCTGGACAAGTACACATACATTCATATACACAGACAGACAGACAGACAGACAGACAGACAGACAGACAGACAGACGTACGTGTGTATGTGTGTGTATGTGTGTGTATATATATATATATATATATATATATATATATATACATATATACATATACATATATGAGTATGTGAATATGAGTATGTGTGTGAGTGAGTAATATATATATATATATATATATATATATATATATATATGTGTGTGTGTGTGTGTGTGTGTGTGTGTGTGTGTGTGTGTGTGTGTGTGTGTGTATATATATATATATAAGTCAAACATAAGACTGCCACACTAAGAATTCTTCCTCATATTCTAGTTTTCTAGCCTCCTTCTGTATCTCCCTTCTTACTTTGCACCTCCCTGCACCCTCAACTCATGTAGTCTTTCCTCTGCAGTCTCCATTGGCTGTGACCTTTTCTCCAGTGGAACAAGATACTGCCCATCTCCATCGCCCTCATGCATTAATGATCTGTGGTAAGCTGAGGGCATCTGTCTGACTCCCAGCCTGTCCGCTGCTCACCCCACTTCCAAGGACGGAGCTCAGCCAGAGCCGAGCTCAGCCACGTTCCCTGTCACCCACAGGAATATGCAGATAAATAGCCACAGATAGCAACAGCACAGCGGTCTAAAAAGTAGGGGCTGCCTCTTCTCATCTCTACTGCATACATCTCTTTGACACTCCCCAATGGCAGATATCTAAAATACTAAAGGCAAGAAATGACAGTACACAGCAGACATAAAGAAACAGCCAATTATCCTGGTTTCAGACTGAAGCTCACTGCAGACACAAGCAGCTGAGGTTCCTCCAGCGATGCAGATTGTTGCATTTCTTTAGCTTTATTTGTGGGAACTTAAGAAACACTATGTAATAAATAATGAGAGCTAAAATTTATGAAGATACCCTTTTTTCAGTCTGGCCTCATGTCCCGTTTCTCAAACAACTCCCTGCAGCTTTTTGCTAAAAGATCCCTAAAGTGCTTTTTTGGCAAAAGCTGAGTCTTGTCAAGTTAGCGGTGGCCTAAAAAAAACCAAACAAAAACAAATGAGGTAAATTGATTATGTAGAACAAGATGCAGCCCATTCAGCTGGCTGTACATTTGCAAATGGTACCAGTGATCATTTCTCATGTTCCTTCTAATGTGATTTAATTGGTCACAAATTCCCTCATAAAGCACGAACATTAACATTAAAATAGTCATACGCAACATCTCCTTTGTGGTTCCAATAAACAAATCAGATGCTACAGTGAACTCCAGATCATTTGGAGGTTCTTCACTGTAATAATCTTCTCATATCGCTGCTGTGAGTACACTAATCCCGGGTTCCTCCCAGTCTCCGATGAATAAGACATCAAGATTCCTGAACTTGCCACTTCAGACACTGACAGTTAAAAGTGGTGCCTCACAGCGATGATACTGTTATTCCTTTACAGTGTGGTGTTCAGTTCGTAGGTATCGCATGTTTCACTGCTTTTAAATTGCCTACACTAAAGGAAATTGCAGTCTCGTAGTGAAAATGTAAGTGCTTCTGCTCTCCCCTCTCAACGTTTTAGAGACAAAAAAGAAAAAAGAAAAATCAGCTACCATGCCCTCGGGTGGACATTACAGAACTCTCGTATTCACTTTCATCAAGAAACTGGTGCTCCAACAATAGATTGTGTATCAAAAAATAACAATAGAAAAAATAATACGAAAAAGAAAAATCAGATAATTAATATTATTAAAAGGTATTATTAAATAATACCATTGTCAAAATAAACACCTGGTTTCTATGCACCATAGGTGTTCTGCCAGTATTGTTTCCTTTTTAATCTGTTTTTCCAGTGAGCATTTCTCAGTCTAGCATTATTGTCTGCAGTAGCCAATCATGGCCTCTCTGGTACCAACAGAAGGAAGAGAGAAAAATCTTTGTTGACACAGACCAATGGTAGGATATACTGAATGTACACCATAACATAAATTTAGCAATTTTGGGGGGAATTCCAACAATAATGGTGAGCCACTTGTCATAACACAGCCATACTGCAATCACTAATCAGCTCACCCTGTCACCTGCCAGGACTCATTCCCCAAAACCCTCAGATGCATTCTGACAGCTGCAGAAATCCTCATCTGGGGGGAAGGGATGAAAAGATTTCTTCTATGCACCTCCCAGACACTCCATAGCCAAATATTTGACTTTGCCTGTGATCCACAGCCCTTGAAGGCTTCTGTTGGGCTTTTCCACGCGACTGATCTCTGTTTTCAAAGCAGGTGTTTAATGCACGTCTGACACAGATGCCTCGCTCACAAACCAGGACATAAAATAATATGAAGGGAGAAACAAAGACAGTAATGAAAAGAGAGAAAGTTAAATTTTAAAAGGAGGAAAGAAATTTTACAAATGTGACCAACAAGCAGTCTGCATTTATGGACATTAACGATCTTTGATCATGTGACTCAGACTAAGCTCAGAGGTTAAATTAGATGACACTCTTTAGATAGCTGTGAGCCTGGTTGTCCTGCTGATTCAATTCCCCGGGGTTTCTGTCCAGCACGTCCTTGATGTCACTGCTAAAAACACGTACACACGTGGCCTCCAGTCAAAAAAATACTCTAACTGGCATACCGCAAATGCATGTCCAACAAGAAGCATGCATTTAATGGAGACACACAACATAAAGGAAGAAACCTCTCAGGCAAATCGCGCTGACAGATCAAAGAGTAGACATACAGGGATGAACCTTTAAGAATGTTTGAAAGTCTAACACAGAATGTTTTCCTTAAAGAAACCAATTATCCCCGTGGTTGTGTTAAAGGAATGACCACTGCTGCTTCCAGTTCATATCAGGACTTTGCAGATCAGAGGCTCTCTTTCCTTTTTTTCCCCCTTTTAATTCCGGGCCTACGTGAGCTACACGCAGTGCACTTGACATTTAAAACCAACTCAGAATGACAACGTTTCAAAAAAAGTGTTTATTTAATGTTTTCAGTTGTCAGAAGGCGTAAGCGTTTACGTGATAACCAGTCGTGACTGACACAAGCTGTAATTTACAGTCTTGTTTTTAGCTTGATGACCATGGGTTTTGGGGGGTTTTATCTAATTGGTTTTGAAATGGTTTCGTGAATCATGGACCTCTACAAATTTGTCATCCTATTAAGAAGCATGCAATCCTTGGACTGAATTTAAAACATCAAAGGCTCGGCTGTGATGAAGAGGAGCTACGACGACATTTACTCTCAAATCATATTAGTCAGTAATCACAAGAAAATAAAAAGCTCCACAACTGACTACAGGGTGAACTTAATGCAACTGAGCTACAAGTGATGTCTTTACAGCATACCAACACTGGAAAGACATGATTTTTTTTTTTAATATTACTGTGATTTGATGGTCATTCCCTCATCTGCCGTCTCTCTGTCAAGTTCTTCACTTTACCCTTATTCATCTGGCAACTGACACGCCACAAGGAGAAAAAGTGACTATGCAGGAACCACGTAGAGAGGTTGCAAAAGTAAGTATATACACTTTTGGTAAGTACGTATTAATAATGTAGTGCAAGAGATATATGAGGACATCTAATACGTTTGTACCTACAAATATACTGAGACACGCAATTCTGGATGATATAAGCAAAAAAAAAAAAAAAAAGGTATCTATTCAATTCTGTTCAATTTTATTTATACAGTGCCAAATCACAACAACACTCTTTTCAAAGGTGAAGACACTTAATTTTGATCCTTTTAATCTACCGAATAGTAGATATACTAATAATATTAATAACCATCATCAGTTTTTTTGGTTGTCCAGAGTCAAACTACCAACTATTAAATGGAGTTACTGGCATTTGAATACACATCAGTGGTGCCCATATGAACCTGATGACTGATGATTGCCTAATCTAAATGTTTTAACTCACAGGTCAAAATTTATCATTTGTTCAGTAAAACCAAAGAGCTTGGATTTTTCTTCAGCGCCAGCCTCAGAGCGAGATTTCCATCAGCACCAGTTTGATCATTTTGGATCACTGCATTTTACACATACAGAATACACCGTGTTAGTAATACTGTTCCCACGTTTAAAGTGTTACACACCCACATTTATGAACTCACACCCCATGAACTCAATATATCCTATCGCCATGTGATATGTGGGGCCTAGCACTCACAGCGAGTGAGTGACAGTCGGGCCCAGGAGATACACACCGGGGGGTAAACACAGTGCCTTAATAGAGGGAGTGAAAATGTGGCTGGTAAGATAGAAGAAGGTGACAGAGAAAAAGAGAGCGGAAACTACTGAGGGAGAGATGGTGTGATATTGGGGGAGACTGAAGGGAGGGGGACTTCTCCACAGGCTAGTAGCTCGGCTCACATCACCTTGCCAAACTGTCACTGCCCCTCACACCCCACCCTTACAAACCACCCCACCCCAACCCCTCGCCCTGTGGCCCTGCCTCGCTCCCTCCTCGACAGAATGATTAATGGTGTATCTGGTCATGCGAGCACTGCTGTTCCTGACTACACTAAACGTTATCATAACTTTTTTCTTTTCTTTAATCACAGAGACTACATTAGATCCCAGGGTTCTCCATAAAACAGCAAAAGGGACGTCCTTAACAAAGACTTTTATTTAATCCATTTGTCTGCCATTGTGTTAATAATAGGTGGAATAAACAATGCACACTCAGATTAATGGCACAGTTCAGTGGAGGAGACTGATAAAATCAGCATCATTTCACATCCTATCTCCAAAATAGCTGAATAATTTCAAACCATTAAACCCCCCCAAAAATGATTTTCCATCTACTGATAAAGGAGAACCTGGCTCAGCAATCCACCTATCCCCATGAGTGGGTCATATTATTTTAATGTCTTTTTAATATAGTCATGTCATAATCCTGCTGTTCCTCTAAACATTCTTGCCCATCATGCACCATACAAAGAGTCAACCACACAATATTAAAGGCAATATAGCACAAGAGTGGCCTACAAGTTTCATATCAGCTCTGTATTCCCACTGGATCCATTACGGTTTATAGGACTGTACATTAGCCTCTGTCTAGTACCATTATCTCCTGGTGCTGGTGACACACTAGGATAACACACTCCACAGAGTGAGATTTTTACACTTTGCAGACATGCAAACAAAAGCACACAATACATCATTTAAAGAGGTCTGAATTCGCACATATACGTATGCACAGAGAATAGTGTATGGCACACACACACACACACACACATAACAAAATCTCATTCCATGCGGCAGACAGTCCTCTCAGCATTCAGAGCACAAAAGTGGTGTGAAGTGTGTTCAGCTGCAATGTATTGTGCAGTAAAAATGCAATTTGAATGTGTATGCTTTCCAGACAGCCTGCAGAGATTTGTGCTTCTTTGGAGGAATCTGAGTTTGATCCCTGATGAGGTTCAGTTTGGAGTTTTCATTCCTCCAGTCATAGAAGGAAGACAACGAACACGCACGTGAGAAGCCACGATTTTGAATTCTGTTTTTATTTATCTATAATTGTCCATTTGGTGCAACAATTCACTTTTCCTAAATAGTGAAGCGACTGAATGAAACAACTGAGCTTTCATTTCTTGAGAAAAGTCCGAGTTAATAATGGCATTTCATGTTCACTCTATAATACAGAGTGGTAGGAATAACTGAAAAGAGAAAGATGGAAAATATTCATAAAATATATATAAAAATATTCTAAAATGAGAAAACCAAGAAAAAATCATCCATATTATAACAATCATACAAAGATCATATGAAGATCATACAAATCACAAGAAACATTATAATAATGCGACTCCACCTGAACATTTAAAAGCAAAGACATCATTGTGGATAAATATTATACTTGGACACGACATGTCTTTTATTTTAAGAAAACCTTAAGTTGAATTATTTCTGTGCTCCACAGTGACAAAGGAGGCCATGTCATCTGCTAAGCTGTGACCTGCTCAAACACAACCTCAAGACCCAGCACATTTCCATGGCCTCCAAGGGTCTGACGCTAGAAGGCATGGTGCTAAAAGCTGCACACATAGAAAAAGGAAAAGAAAGGAAAAAAAGTGTGATCTACCGGACAAGTCTAAACACACACAAACACATACACACAACGCACACACAAAACTCAAGTCGTCTGTGCTCAATCACATCCACTGCAAATGCAAAAAAAACATCCGGTCTATGGGAGGCTCTGTTATTTTCACTACATTAATACTAAATAATAGTAATAAAAATATATCACACATTAATGTATTAGCATTACAACACTGTGAAGTAACCCAGGAAACAAGATTAAGCTGTGAATGTAAAGATATTGTGATGGTTAGGGTATGAATTGCTGGTGGAAGGGTTTGTTTTCAAATTATAATAAAAAGCAATATGAAGTCTGAATTTGTTTATAGTTACAGAAATAACCTGACTAAAAAAAGCTATGCCCCCTGATTAGAAACTCTTTAACAGCACCTGACCCAGCATGTGTTTACAGGCCACGGTGGTGAAGCCCAAGGCTCATTGCACTGAGCTCTGAGGTCGCTGCCTTCACTGAAGCCTTCAGGCATCACTACAGAGGGTCACGTAGAAGGTCGGCAAGCATGTCACCACTCTTCCTCCATCCTAATTTCTCACTAAAAAAAAATAAAAATAATAATAATAATCTTTTTCTTAAACTTTCCATTTATTTTTTATACAGGCTGGAACACACCCAAATCAGTTAATTTTTATGCTTCCTGTGCTGAACCAAGTACACAGTGTAGAGCTCCTCTTTCCTCCCCCCCCCCTTCTTGAAAAACTTGGTGACTCTCTAACTGTGAAAGGGACATGCTCAAGATGCTGCATGTACACCAAATGAAAAACAACAATTTTCCTCCTCAGCTCGCGCAGATGATGTACTCCACAACTTATAATTGTGCTACTGATTAGGCTCATCCCACTGCATATCTCTGCCACTTCACCAAGCTCATCAGGCACATCTGTTCCCAACAGCACCAAACAAGAGGCACATTAACAAACAAATAGATAACAATTAGTCACGTTTGAAGTCCTCTGTTCCATTAGACGCAAAGCCGAGACTGCTGGCTGCAAGGAAGCACAAATGCCATGCTACAGTAGGGGCTTCCTGGAAATAAACTTTAAACATTTTGCACCATGGTGTCAATGCATGTGAAATCATTAGACTTTAAGAAAAAAACAGGTAGAATTTAGCAGCTATTTACAACCTAGCCATTGCATTTGGGTATTTATTTATTTATTTATTTATTTATTTATTTTCTGTAATCTGAGCTTTTCTTGTCTCTGCTGAGACACAGATGTAAGATTGTGAGAAGGCTGCCAAGGTATCACTCATGATACATTAAGAGACAACTCATGACACGGTGAGGGGTCATAGGTTAAAGTCATTACGAGCTGGGTGGCTACACTTTTTGACCTTTGACCTTCTTTTCACAACACCCTGTCTATCTATTCTGCTCAGTGCTCGAGGTTAAAACTGACCCAGTATGAAAGCAGGTGTTACAAAATCAGATGAAACACATTCCTTTGTCTGCACTACCAAACCTTACTACTACCTTCTTTCATAATGTATTAACAGGGCTTTTAGTTTCATAATTGCCTTCATCTTTTATTTTGACAATTAATTTGCTTGTTTTATGCTCATGCACTCGACCCTGCTACACACACACAGGCACACCCCTACCTGCTGTACAATCCTCTTATCTCCCCCACTTCTTTTTCCATTTTTTAAAAATACTTTGCTGTCCTTTTATTTTTGATGAGAAAGGGGAACAGAAGGTCTACCCCAGTGCACTCCCAGCCTTATGTTTTAATTTTTAATGGGGTTGTGCAGTAATACTAGCACAAACACACACACACACACACACACACACACACACACACACACACACACACACACACACACACACACACACTAGAACTACGAGTGGCTGGTTGCAAGCAGGTGTCGTTGGCAAATGCTAATTGAACTGATCCATGGGTCAGTGAGCCTTCCTGTTTTCCCTGTGCGCCAGTGTGCGGACACATTCAAGCAAAGCAGAAACGGTTGTTTCTGGAGGGCACTTCTGCCTCCCGCTGTAAGACAACTGAGACACTCTCTGCGCTTTACGGTCAGCTAGAGAGGAGCCACTGAGCCCTGCGATGGGGAGGATTATGGAGAGCAGCAACTTGATATTTTCTTTCAGCGGTGGATAAGAATGAGCTGGTGAAAAGACAGACGTCCACCTGAGGTGTTTCTGAGGCACTCTAATCTGCCGTCTCGTTGTCATATCACAACCTACATAGGATCATTTATGTCTCATTCAGCCTGGGTGAAAAAGGAAACTGAACAAAAAAAACTGCTGATCCGTTTCACCTTCAAATGCGGCATTTGATTTGCGGTTAAGCACACACACGCACGCACGCACGCACGCACGCACACACACACACACACACACACACACACGTATGTAAACAAGCCGCAGCCAACACAGCTATTCTTCTGAATAGTAGCACTGTAAATGGAACTGACTTAGTAATATAAATGAAAAAGTGCGAGTAATGCAGAGTGACACATGTCGTGCAGGGGCAGGTTCATGTGGGCTGATCCCTTTGGCCCATTAACTTAGCAGCCAGCCAGTGCTGATTAGTCTGTTATTACAGTTATGTAAGTTCATAAGATAAGCATGCAAAAGCATTCTTAGCCCATGCTTGTTTAATTTGTACCAGCAAACTTTATGAATTGCTACAAATGAGTCAAAGTTTTCAGATGAAAAGGTAATAATGTGGTGGATTTTTTCCCCTTACCTATATGCAGCAGAATCAGCAGGAAAATGTGGACCGGGGAGTGGGAGAGAGAAAAAAAGACAAAGAGAGCAAGAGAGAAAGACATGAGTGCAGGAATACTTTTTTCAAGGGACACAGAAATATACTACAGTGCATTAAAACATTATTAAAGCATTACACAATCGGTTTTCACTCACTGGTATCTCGGTTATATGCAGTGAAGAATTGGTCTAAATGTAAAGAAGCCCTGGTGCAGCCATACCCTGCCCCCTGTGCAGCCACACATGGCTCTGTTTCAGAGATGGAGGAATTCGGGAGGAATACATGTTTCCGGGATCACTGTCAAGTATGTAGAACACAGCAGAGTTTAGAGAGTAGGGGAACCGGCTTTAATTAGAGTTAAGCCGACCTGGCTCTATTTGTTTTCATTTGCGTGATTTATCCCCTTTCATTTGGCAGCTGGCTAACATGTCCCAGATCATCGGACCAACCCCGCCTGAGGTAAAAGGATACGGCCTTCGGAAAGGAGGGGCAGAAAGAAAAAAGGAAGCTAAACAGGCTTGTGGAGTTTATTGGGCCACAACTGAGGCCACCTTTCGTGTGGAGATGCTTGCATGCATGCCAGCGGAGATGCCACATCTGTGATTTTACATGTCAGGAGCCACATTTCCCTCCACCAGGGCTTTCAAATGAAAACAGAAACATATAGGATGAGGATGGGGATATATTTTAAAGACCATAGATAGATTAGTATATATTTGGACAAGCCCTCCAGACTGCATAAAGCTCTGGAGTCTCGAGGGAGCTCTGCTGATGGTTTTAAAGGGTTTAGTGTGTCTCTGTATTACAAATAATCAAGGAACACAAAGTGAGCATCTGTGAGGAGCTCTGTGGCAAGAAGGAAATCAATCAAAAGCTAACATCTGCCTCAGAAAATACGTTCTTTACTGCAGTAGAATCTACAAACCATAAACTCCAATATGGAAGGTGAAATGATCCGAGACGTATGATCTAGATGCCTGTCATTGTTCACTTACAACCGGCACTCTTACACACTTTTCTCTCTCTTCTCATTTTTTCCCCCCATTTAACTTTCACTTATATTGCTGGGAATGGGCCTCATAAGATTACAGCTAATGTGTATACATCTTAGCTTTGTGATCAGATTACCCATTGCCACTGAGGCTGATCCATTTGATGTAGAGACACATCTTACTTACAAGAGCTGAAGACACTGATAACTTATCACTGTCAGCTTGTCGGTGTGCGCACGCCCGTACAAAAAACAAGCAAAAAGAAGCCTCCAGCTCAAATTAATTAGAGCCAGATATAGGAGTGCACCAGCTGAGTTGAGAACTTTTTCCTTGTTTTAACCGCCATGTCACTGCGTAAATTTGCAAGCCACAAAATGTTCAGCTTGTCCCATCTCAAGTGGCAGCAGACACCAGAAGGCAACAGCCTTAAAGCAGAACAAAAGGCTCGCAGAGGAAATACACACACATGACTGTTCGGTTTTTGACAAATGGCTGTACTTAAATTTTTTTCCTCCCCTTTTTTGTCTAATGACCAAGCCTGCATTTACTCAAAGCCTCCCCGCGAGCAGGTGATCAAGCCCAGGTTGTAGATTTACAGTCTGGCCAGCCTGCAGGCAGCCGAGAGGTCTGGGAACATCAATAAAGGGTTAACCAGCACCGTAAAGATTTAAAGGGGCAGTAAGTGGCTCTATTAGCCCGGCTGACTGTAGCAGCCGTAGGGGTTGAGGTGGAGGAAGAGTGGATGAAGGAGTGAGGGAGAGACAGGAGATGAGGTGCCCCTGAGACATCAGTCCAGGGCGGAGAAGGGAAAAGAACTGGAGGGCAAAGTTAAAGACCGCTGCTCAGGCATCAAATCAAAGCTACTGCTTCACCTTCCAGCCCCAAGACAGAAGCAGCACAGTCACTGTAAGAAAAGAGCAGGAACTAGCACAGGAAAGGAGACGAGATGAAGAAGCGGTTTTATATATCGTTGGGCCTACACAGTTTCAAAGGTAGCACATCCGAGTCCGATCAAAAGAATCAGTCCAGTCGCTGTTCAACTTCTGGCAAATCTGTATTCAGATTTCATTAATCAGGAGCATGTCCTGCTCCGCTGCCTCTCTAAACTTTGACACTGATTCATTTTGGTGGGGAGCTACTGAGTGATGCACCAATCACCAATGAAGGAATGTTTATAACGTTGGTCATTGCCACTTATTTAATGCTCTGTCAAGGACATTATTAATTAGCGGTCAGGGAGTCCAAGGATTTAAACCTGCCCATGGTGTTTGAGCTTTTTCGCCCTTCTTTTATGCAGGCAGTTTCTGTGGAATAGCTACAGCCATTTACTTCACTTTAGCAAATGCCCTCCAACCTGTCAAAAGGCTGTCAAACATGCACATTCAACATGCTCAAGCGTGATGGATTTGTTATCTGTGTCCCAAAATCTGCTAAAATTTGCAAGGACGTGCCAGTTTCAAATATACCTTGACTTAACCGTCAAGTAGCTAGAGACAGCACAAAACGCTTAAAGCATACACGCAATTTTAAGACGAAACCTTTGTTGTACCATTAAACACCGGGATGTTAAAATAATTTTACATTGTGGGCCACATAGAGCCTACTTTGATCTTAAGCGTAAGTCCTATCTTACTTGATAAATGTGTGAAATTAAAGAAAGAAGTGGAAGTGTCCTGTAATAACAAAAAAATTAAATATAAATAAAAAATAATACATTTAACATTTAAAAAAAAATTAAATATAAAGTTCTTAATTCACAGAAAGTATTTTTCCCCTCTAATATATACCTATTACAGACAGAAAAGGCCCATTTTGTTATTGCGATCATGTAATCTATTGTATATCTATTACATTACTTAATTATTTATGCGTATGTATGAATATGAAAAGCTTTAACTTCATTTTCATACGTTTTAAAGTTCAAAATTGTTGTATTCCTTAACATTTTCCAAAATTTTCCAGCGGGCTGGATTGGAGTGTTTGCCGGGCCAATTCTGGCCCCTGAACCTTATATTTAATACCAATGCTCTAACATGTCTCTTTTTCTAATTTTCTCTGAAGTGACAAATCATACACACTTCCTGTGTGACTGCAGAAAACTAGCAATAAACTACATAAAGAGAAATGGCCAAAGGTTATTAGACATTATCTGACAATGACATCGCATCAGCCAGTCAGGTCTCGCGCACCACACCAGTCGTGTAAAATTACGATATGTTATTACGCTAGATGAAAATACTATGTGAGACAAAGTGAATTAAAATGAGCTCATTGCAAATGTAAAAACACAAACACTATTTCTGTTGCTGTGCTCATTCCAATTATCTCTCTGGCCCTTGGTATAAATACACAGATGATAGGAGTGATGGTGCCACCTTTTAATTTTCCATCCTTTTAATTCAGCATTCATTTCAATTTGTGCTTTTATAAAAAACACAACACACAATCCCTGCTCAGCAGTTCTGCCCCGTAATAAGTGGAGGTCTCAACCCAGCACTTTAATAAATGTGTTAATTCAGAGCTCACCAGGCAGAAACAATGCCAGGATGGGAGATAAATTCCCCAGCGTTCATTTCCTCTGTCTGTCTTACGGCTGGTGCTGAGCTGGAGATGGCCCATGGGGGGGAGAATGAAGATCATACATCACACTGAGGCATTCCTGCGACTCTAACATGGCTCCTTCTCTCTCTGTCTATGCATCTGTGTATATTCCATGCTGTAATAACACCATTTGGACATTTGTAGTGCAAGATGTCATTTAAAATCAAGGGATTTTTTAAAGCGAAAGTTGATTTTAGGTGTACATCAAAGCCCAAGATATGACTGTGCCATTTTAAGACCATGTGGGCATGAGTGTCCACTGCATGCTGACGGGTAGGGGGGCTTTTTATTTCTAAACAAAGCCCCTGTGGAAATGCTGCTTTTACTCAGCCTGAACATGTCTATTATTAACTCTCGGTGCTACAAAATCCCCAAGGCGAGTGTTCTGCTGGTCTGTGGGGGGGGGACAAAATGTCTTCACAGGATAATAGCCCTCCATCTAATTACAATACGAGCAATCATGAAGACCGACAGACAGCCACAGCACAAAGGAGGAGGAAGAACAAGGTTATATGCACCACATATACAATTCGGTGAAGGTCTATGTGTATGGACTTTGCTGTTGCAAATTCTGTAACTGCATCAAAAATGGCATGGTAAATGAAAATTAGTAGGCAGATTAGTGTGTGCACAGTATCAAGAAATGCACTCATCCAGTGACTTGGGAGCAGAGACAAACTGATGAACTGGGTATGAGTGAAGCTGAATCATCAAGCTAAATGGAGTTAATAATAAAGCTGTGCCCTGAGCCTTTCCCTTAGGTATGTTTAGTTATCTATTTGACCCTTCTAAATTCTCTCCATCCTTTCTTTTAAGAACTCGTGCTTGCGACTTCTAATTAGACTCCATACGCAGGGGTCAACAGTTAAGTTGCTCACATCTGGGATTTCTCAGAAGCTTCTCATTCCTGACTAACCTGTGCTGTAAACACAGTGCTCCATAATCTTGTCTCCCATCACATAAACGCACACAGAGAGAAAAGACTCAGGTTCCAGGCTGTCAATAAACTGCACAGCACCTCTTTTGTGTCACTTATCCCCCCTCCCTGCTCCACTTTAATAGCTTTTTTGAACACTGAAAGCTTTTCTCCCGACTCCTCCTCCCGGTTTGTTTAAACAAGTTAATTAGTGCAGTTGATCTGATGGGACTTCGGTGCCTCTCAGATCTGTCACAGAGTCTGAGGTTCCAGTCAGTGGGACAAAGGGACACTAATCCTTTCTCAGCTCACAGGCTGGAGGTAAGTGGGGCAGCAGAAAACTTGACTAAGCATACTTTCAAACTAAAAGAGGAACAAGATAGCTAGAAAATAAAAATCATAGTTGAAAATGGCTGTGCAATAAAAGTCAGCAACTCGTTTGGATAGTCCAGTTAGCACTGTTGGGCTAACTTTGATAACTAATAAAGAAAAGTTATGATACAGCCTGCCCGACAAACATGGAAAAACAACCTTAAAATCTGCTTTTGAGCTGTGTGTCTTAATCAGGCTGCTCGATACTGGCTCAATACTGAGATCTTTATTGTAAAACTCAAGACTTTAAAGCTCTTCTTTTATGGATCAGAAGACTCATTAGCATGCATGAACTACTACCTCAAATCAATGCATCACCAATGGAAACTATCTTTGCTTGGTGAGAGCACTAGGCATTGATCACAGCAGCAGTAAATATGGATTTGTAAGTCTGCTTCTTTGCTAAAGAACAGCACTACTCAAGACTGAGGTTTTGAGTGGGCCAAGTAGTGGGATCTACAGGAATAAATGATAAAGGAAACACAGAACCTTCCTCAAGCTTTTAAGGTTAAATTCATTTGCTGGAGGGCTGCTTGGGTGTCGTGTGCCATGTGCACTGCACTCAGCCACAATGTAAAATTCATAGCCTTCCCTGTTAAGGACGTCTCACTAATCAAAGTAGTCAAACAATAGACGTTTACCGTTTCTTGCAAGAGGCAAGAGGCTCACATGACCGTAGAATTTCTTTGTTAATGAGCTCCTAAGTGACTCAGCTGAGAATTGCAGGTACAAGAGCAATGAAGAGACACCGTAGGTAGGGAGGGAAAAGAAAGAAGTACGCCGAGAGGTCACGTCTCTGGAGTGATGGAGCTGAATGAAAATGGCTCCATATGAGGAAAGGCTGTCTGACATCCTCTTCAAAGTAGAAGTGAGACACAGGGAGCCAGAGGAAATGCAGAATGCTGAGAAGCAGCTAGGGGGGTTATTGATTAAGAGACCACGAATGCGTGAGAGGAGACAGCCCAGCGAGGGAGGGGGGGAAAAAAGGTAGGGATGAGAAGGTGGAATAAAAGGATATCTAAAATAGTAAGAGGAAGGGGAAACAAGGGGAGTTTAATGCAGGTTCAGACTCAATCACCAGGTAAAGAGGACAGCGAGAGAGAAGAAGTGGGTATTGTGAGTAAGACACAATTATACCCTCACATCTCCCAAGTAAGCCTCTGGTGGCTGATGAGCGGATGAAAGTGGAGTAGAAGAGCAACCAAGTGAGATAGCGATACCGAGATAGTTAACATGTTCCCAGCTATCCCCAGCACCCCTGCTGTCCCTGCCAGTCAGCAGGCATTCTGCTCTCTGCCTAATGAGTTGTTTACATCCAGAAGCAGAAGATCAAAACCTCACCTCCAAGTCATGGTTGGCAGCATCAATACCTCCAGATACATTAAGAATCTTTGGATTTTTGCAGCGACTTCCTATTTGAAAAACAGGGGCAAACACATCATTACAGTTATAAGCACTTCTTTTCCCGCAGTTCATCCCTAATTCCTATGACTCAGATGCCTGGGGATTGTGTATGAGTCTTCTTTAATGACCAAGATTAATGTTAAGTAGCATTATGGTAATGGAGGTACCAGGCCTATTCCACTTTATTAAATAAAGCTGCTTGAAAATGAATACGATTATGGATTCTGCTGTTGTTAATGGAGCGTGGCAGAGAACAATGTTGACTTTTCTCCTCATTATTGTTTTGATATGATGATCAGGGTGCATTCTGCTGTGCCGTATTCTGCTTCATGCGCACAAACTCATATACGCAAGGAGACACAGACATAGGTTTCAATCAGCATCTTGTAGCATACAATCTCACATCACAGCAGGGACTTGCTGTGCCTTATGTATGTGTGCACTTGTGCGTGTATGTGTGTGTGCGTGTTTGTGTGTGTGTGTGTGCTGAAGTGCGCAGCAAGAGACAAAGCAAGAGGCAGCAAGAGCTACTGTGTGCTCTACTGCATCCCCAGCACTCCCTTCAAATTTCACTAACAATAGAGTCATACGGCACTTTGAGAAAGATCCAGTTCTGTAGTAATACCCCATGAAGATCTGCATTAGCCCAGATATCAAAAGCACTGCTGTGCGAATTTCATAAAAAACCTAAAAACTTCATCGACAGTAACTGGAATATTATGCCTCTATCCTCTTCGGAGGGGAATAAGAGGATTTTTACAGACAGAAACACGTCCAGCTGCCTACTGAAAGCAAATGTTTCAAATCATTAGAGAAAGATTCAACCCTGATTCTTTGAGTTGAGCATTTGTTTTGTGACAACTGGCGAGAGAACTTGAAATCAAAAGTTGAACGTTACTCTTGTTACTGACCCGATCTTCTCTTAAAAGAAACATGCCTGTGTTGGTGAGCAGTGGATGATGTGCTATTCTATTTATTTTGTTATATTTTGCTAGGAAAACTCAGACAAAAGCCAGAAATATAGTATCTAAGGCAAAAACTGAGTTTGTATAATTTTAACGAGCTTGAAAATCAATATTTGGTGTGTCCGCCTTTATTCGATTCAGTTTTATTTATATAGTTCCAAATCACAACATTTGTTTTAAGGTGTTTTATATTGTAAGGTAAAAACCCCGCAAGAATACAGAGAAGAAACCAGCAATCACATGACCCCCTATGAGCAAGTGCTTTGTTGTCAGTGTGAAGGAATTGGTCCTAGCACCGAAGCCTGTGGAACTCCATGATTAACCTTAATGTGTGAAGAGGACTCTACATTTACATAAAGAAATTGGAGTCTATTAGATAGATATGATTCAAATAATCACTACAGTGCCGTGTTTATCCTTCAACACAGCCTGAACACTCTTTGGCAAGCCTCCTTGTCATTTCTTTAAGTAGTCTTTGCGAACAGTTCTCCAGGCTTCCTGAAGGACATTCAAAACTCTACTCTGGATGTTGGCTGCCTTTTGTTCTGTTCACTATCAAGACGATTCCATGCTTCAGTAATGTTGAGATCTGAGCTCTGGGGAGGCCAATCCATGACAGATTGTGTTCCACTGTGTGTTTTTCCATGCAGGTATGCTTTCACTACATAAGCTGTGTGTTTGGGATCATTATCATGCTGAAAAAAGAAGCAGATGCTTTCCAGATGGTGGATCAAAAACTGATGGCACTTTTCTGCATTTATAATTCCATCAGTTATGACAAGATCTTCATCACCATCGGCATGACAGACCTTAACCATGTTATGTGGATGGTTGTAGAAATTCACGGTTGTACCTCTCTCCTAAACTTTGCATATATTAACAATGATTTGAACCAGCAATTTAAAAAAAATAGCATTCATCACTCCATACTTATTTATTCCCCATTGCTTGGAAATAAAGAAATAAAGGTAATGACTACATGCCATCATAGAGTTGGTTCAAATAATAAAGGCTATTAGTTTAAAAGCCATGTTATAATAAGAAACAACAGCATTTTGAACTTGTAAGAGCCTTACAAGTTAGATGCATCCAGTGTGAGTAAGCGTTGGCATATTATTAAGAGGAGAAAGCCAAAAACTGCAGTTCCCAAAATGGCCACTTGAGGTTAAAATGACTCCACTTTAGAGGCGAAACAAACATGTTTTTGGTCTCTATAACCATTCCTTCAATTTCATGGGTTGGCTGTAGCTCAGAAGGTAGAGCCGGTACTGCAAAACAAGTTGCTCTCCGATGCATTCATTGGAGTGTGAATGCTAGATAGAAAGCACTTAGTGTAGAAAAAGTGCTTGGGCGAATGAGGCAAGCTGTATAAAGCGCATTGAGTACTCAAGAAGAGCACTATATACCAACCAGTCCATTTTCAACTGTACTGGGGGGAATTTTTTTTTTTTTTTTTTACCCAACTTCACCTGTTTAGTACAGTAATAGTACAACTTCAATTGCAGTCAGATTCACTAATGCACCTTGCGAACCAAGCTACCTAATGCTAGTGTTGGTTTATGACTCTTGAGCTCCACCATCTCAATAAAATATGTTTATAGTGGGAAAAATAAAATGTGAAAAAATTCACTTGTGATGTACGGCCTCTGGTATCATAACAACAACTTGAAATAGTAAGATATAAGTTAAATTCACCTGCTACAAAATAATTGGCATCTTACTGTGTTAGTTGTCAATGAAATCCAGCTTCTCTAGCACACTTTGAAATCGCTTTAAAGTCCAAATGTACAGACATAAAGAATAAAGCTATGAAATCACTGTTTAAACTGATAATAAAAAATACACTGGAGAAGCTTGATTTAACTAGCTTGAACAATGTATGTTTTGACCTATGTAACCCGTCTTATTTTAGCCAGACTTAAAAAAAAAAAAAAAAGAATGAATGAATATTTGAATTGTTATAGTGAACATTAAATATGAATGGACTCTCAGAATTATTGGGGCAGGGCTTGAAACATGAGAGCAGCCTGGATTAGGTGATGTTTGTTGCAGGCTCACCAGCTGTATATGTGCTTGTCTATATACGTCTGTGTAAGAACGCTCAGAGTCGAAACTCATAAAATCTCACCCTAACTTTGAGGTCTCCCCTCATGGGACGATGTTCCTGTTGTTCTCCGAACCCCTTTTTCTCTCACCTTCAGTTTCCCTCAAACCAAACTACACCCCTCCCTCTTTCTTCTCTTCATGTCCCCCGAGTCACAAACACCAGAGCACTTAACCTCAACAGGCCCTCCCCTCCTACTTAGACGGCCCCTGACACAGACGCAGCGTCACATCAACTCGGCTCATATTTAGCCCTGGATATAAAAGATTAATGGGAAGCGAGCGGGGGGGAAATCAGCGTTTGGGCCTGCCAAATGCTCTCTGCTCATCCAGACAGGGAGCTCTCTCTTGTGTTATGGTGGAACTGTAGAGGGTCTGTAGTTTGAGCTGAAGCGCTGAAAGGAAGACGGCATCATGCCGAGCTTTCCACCCTGGTGTCACTTTCAGTTTACCTTCCCCTGCTGAGAATCCTCCGCCAATTATTTGGGCTACAGCGCACACCGCTCTCCTTCCTGCAACAAACAATGACATCAAATACTGCGTCTTCTGGGATCTTTGAAAGTTAGAAGAAAAAAATATATATATATATGTATATCTTTGGATTTTTAACAACTTTCCATGAAAAGAGGAAGCCCCAGCAGCAAATTCAAACACAGCAAGCAATGAAATTTATTGTGATACCCACGCTACAGCACCTACTGACTGCTTATTGAATATGCAGTGACTGTCGATAAACATTTAAGCGGGCGCAGCTTCATACTATAAAGAGATATAGCCCGGGGTAAGGTTACAAAAGGAAACACAATTGGATAAAAAGATAAATCAATGATATAAGTAGGTTAAATAGCACCATCTGTTTCCTTAAGCATTCTAATGTCTCTTTACAATCGCTTACCTGAGACACCATAGAAGAGGTAGACAAAACGAAACAGCGATGAAAACACACGGCGAGCTCCTCTGAGTATGTCAAATATTAAAAGCCAAATTTTAATCCTATCTTTGTCATCCTATTGCCATTAACAGGAAAGGAAACACCTTCATGAGAGCCTGCGTGTGTCTTTGTGGGTGTATATGTGTGTGTGTGTGCGTGCGTTTTCTTGTGTTATGAAGCAAAAGTAATCGGTACAGAAGCATTTGTGAGAGCAGCAGCTGTGAAAAAGGAGAGGTCATCCATAGGGCGTTGCTTTAACAAAACAAGAAAAGAGAAAGAAAGAAAGAAAAAAGCTACTCCCACATTTTTGGGGTTGAGAGGTTTTTAAAATGCATATTTGTAGCAGCTAGCACATCGCTTAAGGAGCTGACTTCATCCAGTACAGCGACATGATCCTACCGATGTAAAAGTTTTCACATATACTTTCTCCCCTCCCTCGCCAGAGTGTCAGAAGTTCAAATCCGTTAAATTTCACTTGCATGACTCAACGTGCAACTTTTTTTCATTTTTTTAACCCACATGTCAATAAAGGATCCAAGCAAAACATCCCCTAAAAGCCAGCCAAGGGCAGTGGTGACAGAAAATGCTCTCAGAGGTTCAGAGTCACTTAATGGCAAGTATTTTGGGGCTGCAGAATAACTTCTTGGTCTTTCAGCAGCAACAGTTAAGGTTACAGAGCACTGCAAAGTTGTTTTGAGCTCACTCTCCCTGAGGACCTCGGTTCTCTTGTTTAGCACTTCCCCTTCTCCCCTCACCAACACAACTGCTTCCATCAACCCCCGAGACCCCTCAAACACAGTTTTCACAGAATAAAACAGACTATAAAATTACTGGGAGCACTAGCTGTTACTGGAGCAGCTAAAGCGGGGTTAGATAATGCAGCAAGTGAAACAGCAATGTGGGATTCACTCAGTGCAGGGTAGCATTAACTAAAGGTTGGGGGGTTTGGCATGGGGCTAAGAGGTGTGGACCACAATAACTAAAGTGCTGCAATATGCTACTCCCTGAAGTGCTGTGCTAGGGAGGTCACATCAACCCGATTACAGCTACGAAGGCACGAGGCAGTTTTTCGCCTATTTAAAGCAAACGTCTTTTTTTTAATCCACGCTACAGATATGTGCTGACACATACTGGATGAAATGCCATAAAATTGATGTTAAAGGAACTTCTGGATGAATTTTGGTGATACATAAATTCTTCCAAAACAAACCACAATCAGCTGCATTTGTGTTACTTTGAGCTAGTTATAGAATCAAGGCAGAGAATCTCTAAACACGGGAGAACTTCCACTCTCAAAACTTTCACTTTTACCAGGGGATATTTGCAAGCTAGGCCAGAATGAATCAGGCTCTCAGCCACATGAGCCACTTTATAGCATTTGCCGTTTTGATTTTACGCAAAATCAAACGAGGAGCAGCAGAAAATTTCGAGCCCGATAGCAGTCATCTGCTTCCTCTCATACACACAAGTATCTTCTCTCTTGATTGATTAATGTTCCAAACATTGGCTGTAGTTATTGCTATAAAACCGGTGCAATCGAGGAAGTGCGTCCTCTTGTAAATCCTTAACGGATCAATCAGCATACATTAGCGCTAATGTTTTATGGGCAGTTCTCTATAAGAAAAACAAAGGGACATTTAGTTCAATTTATAGAACAAGAGCATAACATATAATCAATACCATATTTGTGAAAGCTAAAATAAAAGTTGGCCTTTTGTCTAAAAGTAAGTGTAATAACTTTTCTTTTACCATTTAGATCCATTTATTGCCTATTTATTGAGGACTATCTGGCAAGTGCACTACTTGAAAAATAGCCAAGCTCAGTACAATGAGATTGATAGCGAGACAAATAGGTGGACAGGCTCTTAATTTGTGTCCAAGATTAAGAATATAGACCCGATTTTATCTTTAACAAAGTGGTGCTTATAGTCACATTCTCTAGAATCCTATTATAAACACAATGGGGTAAGCAGTTCAGGCCCAAAGAAATTTCCATCTCTTCTTCTTCTGTCCACTTATAGCCCTTTAACCCAGGGACACAGCACCTTATTCATTATTCAGGTAACACGGGACCAAATCGATTTCCTGCCCTCACATCTCGCCTCTCACCTGCCTCCTCTTCCTCTTAGATCAACATTCCACGCTGAGTGCAAAGGGCCGAGCCACACGAGCGAGCATTTGGGGGTATTTGGCAGAATAGCCTGCATTTGAGCTGGTTTAGGGTTTCACATAAACACACCTTGATCCCCAAATCTCTGCTAAGCCTGTTTCAGTTTCAAACAGCAGGAAAGGAGCCTGTTCAAACACTTAGGCAGGCAGACTGCTGAAATGTACATGTACAGTAAAAAGACTACATCTGGCTCAATAGACCAACTGAATGTAAATTTACAGTGCTTTTTTTTAAAAGAAACATCCAAGTCTCTTTTTGTCTTTATCTGCATGCCCATGTGTGTGCGTGCATGTGTGCATGCGTGTGTGTTCATAACCCCATGCATGTATGCAGCTGCTCTCCCCACAGGGATCCGCTCCTTCAGACACATTTTCACCTCATCTGCGTTTAAGGGCATTAATATTGCACCAGTCATGGTGGCAGGGTTAAATGGATGACTGGCGGGAAAGAGGGGGGCTGAATGTCAAATGCAGTCCCTCCACTCCGCCTCGGTTCCTTCCTCTTTCCACTTCTGTTCGCTCTTATCTGGTATGACATGAGGAGTGCAGAGGGATGCTGTAGCTGGTTCTCTGCAGAGAGATGCTCCAGAGGCCACAGCACCAGCATGTGTTCTCTGTTTAGGGAAATATATTATCCTTTTCATCTACATTTACATTTGCACCGCCCGCTGTTCTAGCGCTTTCCCTCGTTGTTGCTCTTAAGCTCCATGTGCATTTGAAAAATCCACTGAAACAGCCACGAAAAAAGCGAGAAAATATTAATGGGATGTGACGCACACTTTCACAGGTAACTATTGCAATTTCAAATCCACCTTAATCACCGTTTATTATAAATGTTATATTGTCTAATTAAGAAAATCAATTTACCAGCTTGTTAACGTCTTAAAAGGTGACCCTACAGCCCAGTATAGTACACACAGTTTAATACATTATCTAAACTATCCCCATCAGCCCTGCTGGGACAACGGTGCTATGCAACCACCAAAGTCTTTTATGTTGGTTCTGTAATTAAGTCCCAATCCTAACATTGAATTAATCTCTGAGACATTTTATGGGCTGGTTTAAAAGAAGAAGAGGGGGAAAAAAAAGAAAGAAAGAAAGAAAGAAAGGGGCGAGGCATGCCAACCCAAGGAGACTGACATCAGCGAGGTCACTCTAAGGTTAAGTTAACAAGCATGAGCTTCTGAAAAATTAAAAGCCTGAGCTCACAAAAGCTTTGCTCCGAGCGCAAGTGGCACGACCTGGAGGAGTTGTGAAAAGACTACAGTGAGAGACAGGCATGCAGAGACCCCTCCCAAGCACCACCCCCACCACCTCAAACACATGTGTTAATTCATTCACCGTGTTGATCTGCTTCCACATGGGTAACCTTGCAACACATGTATTGACACACACTCATTCCTCTGGCACAAAATTCACGCAGACCAGCCCCAGTGATTGAGTGCTCAGTGGAGTGAGCAGCCCCAGATACGCACCTACTGGACAGATGCACTGATAAAGGAGTTGACGGACAGCTCGTATCTCCTTCTCTCTGTTTTTCTTTCTTTCTTCCTGTCTTTGTTCACACACACACGCACTCACGCACGCACGCACACACTTTAGGCAGTGGATGCGCTTAGTGAAGTGTGATGTATAAGCGTTGCTATGCATGGTCACATGGGGCAGGGCGCTGGTACTTCATCTCTGAGGTGTTATAATGCCAATTACTAAGTGTTAGAATGCCAATATCTGAAGGTCTTAGTCCGCATCGCTGCAGAGTCACGCCCAAAGGTTAGGTGTCGGAGAAAAGAAGTAGTGGCACAGATATCTATTTGATAAAATAAAGAAATAAGTCATCTTTGATCAATCTTACTGCCAATATCAGCAGATAACACATTACAATGAAAGTGCATTTTTAAATATATATGCATAATTGTAGCTCAAATCTGGTAGAGATTTTGCCTTTGGCTTGACCCATTTCTATGTGATAATATAAACTACAGGTTAGTCAGTATTAAAATAAATGGTAAATGGACTGACTGTTATATAGAGCTTTTCTACAGCCCCTGAGCACTCAAAGTGCTTTAAATCTATAGCTACACAATAAACAACCATCCACACTTAAGTTGTGTTTAGCTACATGCTTAAAGATGCACGTTTTCAGAAACAACAGGACTTTTTAAATGGAGTGCATTTTGTCTTTACAGTCCTTCTCTTTCATTTAGGTTTGCCAAATAGGAGAAAATCACTTAAAACAACATTTGAACCTAAATATTCCCCTTACCTTTAACAGCTTATCATTAATCTGGTATGTTAAAGCTACGTTAAACACTTCCCATGTTTCTTGCTTTATCCTCGATGGAAAATTGGGACTGCTATATTGCTTATTAAATGCCTTTCACATCTGTCAGCAGTGGCTCGTCTGTACACAAACATGTTTTGACAGCAGAGATTCAATGAGTTGATACAGAATAATGAGTCAGTTAGGAGGAAAAAACTGCCGAGCCCGCGTTATTGACTGTCTGCTTGCACTGACAATAGAAGCACTTTTGTCCTTCTGTAGACTGCACTTAGAAACAATTAGTTAACATAAAATTTGCTCTATAGAATCTCAGAACAAATATGTCCGAGACTTCTAAAGAAAATGAAAAATGCATCATCTCCACCACAAGAAAGCCTTATTTTTAAGTTCTAGGTATGGTGCATTCAGAATGTCCTTGGGGGCACACACTGAAAATGTTCAAAATCCAGCTTTTTCCAGACATGTTGAGCACAGGAGGATAAAAAGTGGCATTCATCACTCAAAACTAAAACGACACTTCTCCTTTCTATTCTCCCAAACCGTATGCCACTTCATTTCATTTCACGTGTCTTGTTAAAATGAATTAGATGCTACAGATATTCATCTCTTGTCACACTATTTTTAGATTTTCAATAAAGCAGTTGTCGTTGTTGCCGAGGTTTGGAATTCTGTAGTGGGAGCTGAATGCCGCGCGGGTTTGGCGAGCACTGCAGTTAACGCGGCCAGATGTGACTGCGAACTATCCCTTTTTCTGAACGCATAACACATCCGCAGACATACGCATCTACGCTGGTGAACAGATGAAGATTTGACATGCACTGCTACAGATGTGGCACAAAGCATACCTAACACAGAGCAAATGAGGGCGAAAAGCCTATATTCATTTGCTTGATTCACTGAACTGGATGAAGCAAGCATTTTCATGTCTGCTTTCATCAAGGTGCAAAATATGAGAGGAAAACAGTCCAGACAAGGAAATAGAAAGATATTTCAGAGGGAGAAACCTATTTTTATTAGGGCTTTATTGTATTAGGGTCATGATGTTAGATTTTCAAGACACAGAGTGGCAAAATGATTCATGATAATGATAATATCACAATATGTGTTAAAAAAAAACAACAACAAAAAAACATTGCTATCAGTCAAATTCCTCTTTAAATGTATTAATTGTAGTTTTGCACGCAAATCTGGGTGATGAAAACTGTTACCAGTGTTTAATTCAGAAAGACAAGTAATAAAACAAGGATTTAGCTAAACTGGGATGAGGAAATGTCATTGGTATGTGCAGTACTCAGTCTGTATTATAAAACAAAACAAAAAAAACAGTATGAAAGTAATACAGAGCACAAACCTGCAGTAACTCAATTAGACCAGCAACAAACTGCAGCTGAGAGCAGTCGAAAAGCAGACAGGAACAGATGAGCAGACAACAAGTCGGTAATGAAATGAAGAATTGAGTCCTCATCAGTTCACCTGTCTCCACTACTTCACTCAACAAGGTAACAACAGCCTTGCTACACCTGTGCAAGCGTCTCGGCATAACTTGGCACATTTGCACTGGGGTAGTGAGTCTCTTTCTGCGTGCGAGAGTAAGTAACTGCAGCAACAGAAAAGAGGATCCTCTTGGAGGTGGTCAGCGTACTTTAGTCATAAACTGGAAAGTCAGTCCATAAGCAAACCTGCACAGGTGCTTTACTGTTTGTGATTTTATCATATTTGTGTTAAAATAAAACAGCGCCTGTTTAAAGACCCCAAAAATCATAATAAAGATTAAGTTGGTCGGTAATAAACAGATTTGAACACAGCCATTCATTAACTTGACAAACATTGTGCATTTATTGAATTTAATGAAATCATGTCTTTCTTTCTTTTCTTTTTTTTTTAAACAAAACTTTAAATACTGTTCATATAATACTAAAGAAAAGAAGTGAGCGTGGTGGGCACACAGGATCATCCGACAGGGAGTTGGCTGTGGCTTTGACAGTAAAGCCTGTTCTCACAAGAGCACTGACAGGCTGGCAGGGAGGCAGACTGGCAGGGACCATGCTCCCTGCCAGTCTGCCTCCATTCTGCGGGGGCAGAGGGGGGCAAGGGGGAGAGAGGGCCCAGGCAGCAGCAGACTTATGTGCTTTGGGAGATGTTCACAGCAGGCGCAGAACATGTGACAGAAAATGGAAAACCAACAGGCACATGTTAATATTCCTTCCACAGGTTCACCTGCAGAAACCTTGTGATTTTACTTGGACTTTTTAGTGAGGTGCAAAATCAAAGTACTGTAAAAGTTAAGGGCTGCACTAGATTTATAATAATAATAATAAACAAAAAAGGAGTGAGAAAGCCTCATTTGTATGATGGCTGGAAGCCAGAATCATAACAGAAAATTTAGTTTAATCACCTGATAAGATATTACAGGTATTATCAATAGTGGTACACTTAATCGTGTAAAACAACAGAAAATTGTTTGGTTTTAAAAGGAATTATAGTTCATATAAGGTTTACTGTATTTTGCATCAACGCTATGACTTAACAAAACAAAAAAAAAAAAGAGCAGGGCTTTAAGTAAAATACTGCTCGTCCATGTTCTCGCTATGATTACAAAAATCTGAGGGTTTGCCAGTTTGCACATCATGAAGGAATCAAAGAAAAGCAGACAGTTCGGTGGGGAAGAGCAACCTTGAAATTATCAGCAAAGTCAAATTTAAATACCTCCTGATTTTCAAAAACATACATCAGTCTCTCCCACTCTCGCTGCATTCATTTGGAAGCAAAGGAAAACAGGAGCCGTGGTGAAACGGTGAAGGAGACAAGTGTGTCATTTATCCTTCCAGCTCCAGGTTAATTGACAAGATAATTACGAGACTGAGGCGAAGGATGAAAACTGACAGTGGTGCAAGCATGCCTGCAAGTGCATTTTTAAGGCTGAAACATAGATGGGCTCTTGAACATGTGCACATGTTTTGAAGTACAATTCATTATGCTGGCAGCTGTATTTGTTTATTTGTAATGAGCAAGTACATTGCTAATTTTTTTTTCATGGGAAACTTGGCTGCAGTAAAGCTACTCTTGTTATGTTCCCCTCAAAAACATTCCGGCAGTCTTTCACACAGTAGCCCCGCTAGCCAAATTGTTTAAAAAGAAAAAAAAAGGAAAAAAACACACTGTACGAACATAATATAACAACAAGACCAGAAAGCAAGGAGAAATGTGAAACAGCTTACTTGAAAATCTCAAGTTCTTCTATTTTATGGATACTGTTCAATTCATTGGAATGAAAAAACTATTGTTTTAGATGCACTATAGTCAAGTCAAGTGGCTTTACATTCCAACCATGTGCAGTTGGACAGTGCACAGTGAAACGAGACAACGTTCCTTCAAGACCATGGTGCTACATATGACATATAACAAACAATCAACACAAAACTACATAAAGTGCAATGTGCAAAAATTGCAAATACTGTATTTTTCGCTGTATAAGACGCTCGGTGGTGACTTGTGTGGACTTGGTATTTTTATTCCTTTTATTTGTTATTATTATTATTGTTATTTCCATCCAAGTAGTTCAGATTTGGTGCTATGAGTCTCTCTGAGCTTCCAGAAGAACAGAGCATTCAGTGATAACAGAGATGACACTGATTAAGTACAACATAACATGAAAGATATAGCAGAAAAAAAAGGTTGGCTGCAAAGCAGCTTGCAGATGTGTTGCAACTCTGTGTAGGGTAAAGCAACTGCAATAGAAAAAAATGAAATTTACCAATTGACTTTGCCTGGAATGTTGCTGATCCACCAACATTTCAGGCTAACCCTAAGTTTATGTCCATCCATCCATCCATATCCCATTCAGAACCACAAGAGGCCGGGTACACCCTGGACACATCTCCAGGCTGCAGGCCTAACTTTGTTGCCTGGTTGAACTACTGCTTTGCTCAATTTTGGCTGCATACAGAAGCAACAAAGCTATTAAGCTCTTTAAGGGAAAACAAATGGCAACCACGGGCTCAATCATTGGCTTTAAATAATATACATGTGGCAAAAGCTTGAACCTCAGTAATTACATGGCAACACTCTTCAGCCACGCCTTGTGAAAGCTTATTTCACAAATTGTAACATCAGTTTTGTTGCTGCTGCAGTCGGTGAGATATTACTGTAGCACAGGTAATATAGAAGGAAGCCCTCTGAGAGTTAGTTTAACACAAATAACTGAATGATGAATGTGGCAATAAATGTCGTGGATTTAAACTTTTTCTTTTTCTAGCATTGTTCAGAAGGACTGGACATCCAAGGCAATCCAAGCGGATGTCAGTGAGTCATTCATTTTGCCCTGGGGACGAAGGTTTTCCCACCTCTGGTGTCCATTCTCTCTGTGTCCCTCTGTTTCTGGTGCTGCAGCTTTCTTTTTTCTCTTGCTCAGCAGCTGTGGAGCAGGGTTAGGGTCGAGGGAATCTCTTGCACACAAGGATGTGCTACTGTTAGGCTTGAATGCAGCTGAGGGTGTGGAGGCACTGGGCTGGGTTTTCCCATGCCAATAGTTAACTGTTGGCTGTATTGGAAACTGTGAGGAGACTTTCACTGCCCTCTGGATCCCTGCACTGGCCCCTGGCCCAGAGGCTGTGTCTTCTCTCCTGCTGGGACACTCAATGGACTCTGTGTGTGTGTATGTGTGTGTTGTGTGTGTTACTGGCCAATCTCAGGAGGGGGTTCTGTTATTCAGTCATAAGCCATTCAGCCACCAGCCTCAACATTGCAGGCCGCCAGGCAAGTCATCTATCTTTAAAAGACAACAAACTAGAGTCTTTCCCATTCACACTTTCAACTATCCTTATTTTCCCCATAGCTTTTCTCTTCAAAAACCCCCAATTCATTTTCAGAAAGGTACTCAGTTCATAAATACATCTCCGTGACCATTTTTTCTTCCCCCATTTTGGATGACAAAATTGCTGTTTGCCTTTGTCCCTCCCTCCTTCCGTCATCCATCTAGTTTTAGGGTTTGTGTAAGACATCTCCTGCAGAGGAAGTTGAAAGCATTCCTCTGCCTCCCCTGTCATCATGGCTTATTTAATAACTATCCCTATAAAGTCAACGATAAACCCCCACCTCTTTTGTATGTGGGACCCCCACCCCTCACCCGCAGGTCTGATGAATGGGGCCATCAGGCATGCCAGCTGCCCCGGAGGTGAGCAGGCTGCCCCCGCCGGGCAGCCAGGCCACCGAGCCAGGGGGAGGAAGTGGAGCAGAGTAGGAGAGGAGGCCAGAGCAGGGCCAGCATGCCAGAACTCACACCAGGCAAAGCTTGGACAGAAAGAACTAGTGGAAATATGGAGAAGCGTAGGGAGGGCTGTGAAGCAGAGGGGTACAGGATGCACATGCAAACAGGGGGCCAGCCTGGACGCCAGCAACGCAATGGGCAGAATGGATACACTCACAACATGGTTTTGCTCACAGCTTGCTCATGACTTTCCACTTCTCTTGACAACAGTTGTTCCATATTTTACTAGGCATTACATTGACTTGGCAACGTCTGAAAAAGACACATTTGCATTTGTCCAGTGATTTTTGCATTAATTAGACAAAATGTAAATCTTTTAACTGATCATGGTTATAGCTCGGGGTCACAGCATATACTAAAATCTGCTACAAAAGCTTATTCTATGCGACGCAGTCCTTCGAGTGCATAAATTACAGAATGTTTAGTATATTTTATTTGCATTTCAAATAACACATTTAAGGTGTGCCTGCATGCGTGCTTGTGTAAGACAGCAACAGGGAAATTGGGGCATGGGTAAACGGCACTGTATGGATCCTAATTTGGGGAAACTGGACATGCTTGCATATGAATAAATCTGCAAGGACACTCTCATGAATCAAAAATAGGTCAATAATTAGAGAAGGCTAAGCATGATCAGAGAGCATAAACACATATGAGTGACAACTGCTCCGCAGCTGGCTGTTTAATTCCCAAACCAGAATTGTTCATTAAACATGATGAGCGTCAGTTATTGGCAAGCCAAAGCTGTTTCCATACTACCTGCCATATTTCTTGACTCTGCCCACTTTAACAGCTTATGTGACCCCCTCCCATCCCCTCACACTGCCAAATAGCCATGCCCTCTATTCATTACGCCACAGTTTCTCTCTGTTCCACTCACACTGATGCTGCCAGCCTTGGGTCTGTTGTGCAGACACACAGAGATGGTAAATTGGTCAAAGTAACAAAACTGGCTAAGAGAAATTTTGACTCAGTGAATAAAGAGGAGAGGCCAAATGTTTACCCAACACAAATCATGAGTCTTAGGATGAAACAGAAAAAGAAATGCCCATGATAAGGGACTCTTATTCAGTGGAGGAATGTACATTAAGCCTGCATAAGACATAAGGCTGATGCAAACCCCCCCAAAAACCATCCAGTAAATAACATTCACATAAGCATTTTTCTTAATCTAACCTTCTAGGGAGAGACTGGCTAGATTTACTCGGAGAAATTGCCAGTTTGAACCTTCAGCCTACCTTTGATTTGCTGAGCAGTTGCTGGTATATTCCCTAGCAGCCGCTGGGTTAGCTGATTTGCTACCTGTTAGAAAAAAAATCTTTTATCTCCATCCAGCTCGCTTTCTCTCTTTACGTTCCCATCCCTTGCCACTGGGGAAATCTTTATTTTCATACCCAAGCAAACATTTTTATAAATGCAAACAGGCTCTCTAAAGACAGCCTCAGAGGCGAGACCTGCCCAGTACCTGAAAGCATAGCAGCACGTCTCTCCTGGCCCCTGCCCCCAGAGTAAGCACAGCTGTGTTGAATATTTCCCTCACTCTTCAGTTCATTTGAGGGTGATCTGAGCTCGGTTAGCCCCCAGGACATGGAGCGGTAAACAGGCCTGACTATCAAAGCAAACCACCCCTGTCAGAAAGACTTGAATATGAGCCTCTGACCACTGAAGCTATGGATGCAGGCGCAGAGGCAACAGCAGGGTAAAGCTCAAAGGCTCCTTGACAGCAGCTGGTTTGACCTGGCGCTATACAGGCTGAAAAAGCACGATTCCCTAAACCATCAGTGGGCAGCAGGATTGTACATCTACTGTAGCCATTATGGTGATTACTGCAGTCTAAATCACAAGTGGCTCTCTAACTACCTTAATAATCACCTAGATCACCCAGACACATTAAACTGGTCTACAAGCTTTAACTACATGTTTTTTTCCTGTATGGATGGCTAAAACTGAACCAAGAAGAAGTAAAGATTCACAAGCTACCTCTGAAATCTTCATATGTCTCCATATCCATTTTCAGGTTGGGTATGTGGCTGAGCTTTCAATAAAGACAAAAAAAAAAATAGAAGAAAACAACAGATTTAATGGCCAATGTCCACGTGGCAGACCGGCAGGCAGTAAGGCACCAAAGCAGCCATACTGTGACTACCCACATCCTCAGGACGTCCCGTCACCTAAACACAGGCTCATGCTCCAGGGGAAATGACTGGATGCATTTAGCCCGGCTCATCACAGAGCAGCATTCATCTTCAGGAAATAGCATGCTCTGTGAGATGTGTTTAACTTGAGACAGTCAGAGGAGACACAGAGAGAGCTAATGTCCTAACCACTGGCCTGTTCTTGGTTTCTGCAGCAACAAAAAGCTAGGAAACAGCTTCTTTCTTTTTGGATTTGGGGTATGCAACAACTTCTTGATGAGTATCTACATTCAGTGAACCAAATCATACACTAGTCATTATTTCTTGTATTACTCTCATCATATTATGGTGCGCAGAAGGCCACAGCCCAAAGGGCTGATCTTCACCTCTGTCAAGTTTTGTCAACCTCCATAAATTTCTTTTTGCCCACAGCTGCACATTTTGGCAGTGTTACTACAGAATTAATGCTAATTAATGCTAACAAGTCCATCACAGCCTGCCCAGAGTAAACACAGATTAAGTTTAGAGAATGTATGCTCCTCTAGCCTGACACACATCTGAAAACATCATCTGCTGGGGCAATCACAGTCAATTCTTTTCACACATTGAGCATTAAAGAAACACATGTTTGATATAACTGTCTGCCATTGTAAGCTGCTGAAAAGTATGGAGTAATAAAATCACATGGAAACACTGAGTTCATGTGTTTCTTTTACACACAGCTGGGCATGTTTTGCCGAATGTGTCACAGAAATTAGCAGTGATGTCAATGATGGATGTCCCCCGGCAGAGTGAACTTCAGAACCTCTCTTCAGTGTTTCAACATTTATCTGGAACAAACTCTTTAACCACAGCCATTGTGAGACAGCACCGAAATCCCTTTAATGTCAAAGGAATGACATGACTGGTAAAGGAGAAGACGGAACTGTTTTAAAGGAACGAGGAGGAAGGGGGAAAAAAACACTGTGAAGGGGCACTTAAGAAATCCACTGTGATATAATGTGTCCCTCTGGCCCTGACCAATTCCACTCTTCACTCTTCCTCAATATCCTTTCATTTCTCTGGTGTTTACCATGTAATTTCTACAGAGGACCTAACAAGATCTCTGAGCCTCATTGGTTCTGCTGGGGAATTTGCAGAATGACCATTTCTCACTGAGTCCAATGCTCTCTATTATTTACAGGGCTCATGTAAATACTTCCACCCCCTTCCTTGAAATGTTTTCTTTCTAGCTATAGCGCCATTCCCTTGTGAACAGCGCAGAAAAAAAAAAAAAAAAAAAAAAATAAAGGGGGGAGG
>VURO01028284.1:0-12392 GCA_015108175.1 Pelvicachromis taeniatus
CGCAAAGTAGGCCGCGCACCGCCGTCCAACCGACCCAGCCCTTAGAGCCAATCCTGAAGTTATGGCTCTGACTTGCCGACTTCCCTTAGCTGCCTTGTTCTAACATGCCAGAGGCTGTTCACCTTGGAGACCTGCTGCAGATATGGGTACAGGGCCAGCCAGAGCCAGCTTGCTAATCTAGTCTCTTTTTCGCCCTAATTCGTACGGCACTACTTTGGTTGGCGGACGGACATGTGACCAACATATCACTCTTTTCGGTGTCTGATCACATGCCTTTCCGCCAGGCAAAATGGCGGAACAAACCAAAACAAATCCTCTTACGATGTCACAAAAATCATGAAAAAGCCTTAAAGCCGCACCAGACAATAAGCCGCAGGGTTCAAAGCTTGTGCAAAAAGTAGTGGCTTATAGTCCGGAATTTACGGTACTTTTGTTTTGCGTACACTGAGAGATTGCATGAAGTACATGTAAAATGTTGGAACGCTGAGGTGTGAATGCATTTATTTTTCTACTTGTGATTTGGGAAAATTGACATATGCAAACTGTAAGGACAATGGGACTGAAAGAGTAAAACACACATGCATATTGTTAATGTTTGTTGAAACTTGAATAAGAGATGCAATCTGGAAGGCAAACCGAGTGCACTGCTTCTTCATTGCTCCTGTACTTTACCTGTATTTGCAGGGATTTCATCTTTGTTATTGTGGCACCATTTCTGGGGCCCGTAACATGACCATGGGCACGTCTGTGTCTTGTTAACAAATGCTGAAGTTGTGCAAGCTGTGGGGAAAACAGCATGTCAAAGTTGTTTGCTCATTGTACAGTGTGGATAACACCTGTTGTTAATTTAAGCCATTATTATCACTGATATCCTGATAAACAAGCATTTCTTGTGTTTTTGGGGAACGGTGTACATGACTGCTGTTTACTTTCTATACAATGGTCCGTGACTACAAGGATCATGGAAAACAGTACAGAGAGTAATAGATTTAACCTGAGTGAGTGTTGCAAAGACAAAAGACCATAATAATAAGGCAATAATCTAACCATAATGAGCAATATTAATCCCAGGTTAATAACAAAACCATAAACCAATTGTGTGTCAGCAAGTGAGTATGAAAAAGTTGTGTTGTGTTGGCAGGTTTTTGTTGAGAGAAAGAGGAGGGTCCTCATCTTGAAAACTGAAACAGATTGGTGAGAGGAGGGAGATAAATCAGCTTTATGAGAAAAATTCCTGATCAGTGAGCTGCAGATGTGTGATGATGGAGATACAGAAAGAAAACAAGTTGTGTTTTCCACAACTCCTCAACAGCTCCTGCAGGAAGCCGACTCTTCACTGGTCCAAAGCTGTGCTCCTGAACATTGTGCTGTCCTGCATCTCTCTGCTCACTGCTGCTCTAAACCTTCTTGTCATCATCTCAGTCTCCTACTTCAGGCAGAGATTAACTTTAAATATATGGCAACTTTAATTTACTTTATATCACTTAATGATGAAAGAATGACGTGAATTTTGCTTGGTGTGTTTTAACCAGGATATGTCCTGTTTGCCTAGACTGAATCATGCCTTGCTAATGCATCCCTGCATGCACTAATCATGCCTTCTTTCTTTTCCGTCTCTGCAGGCAGCTTCACACACCCAGTAACATCATCCTCCTCTCTCTGGCTGTCTCAGACTTTCTTATCGGTCTTCTGCTGATGCCTTTAGGAATCCTTAGAAACACAGGCTGCTGGGTACTTGGTGATCTTATGTGTTCTGTTTACTGGTATTTGACCAACAACATTGTCTGTGCTTCAATAGGGAACATAGTTCTCATATCAGTTGACCGCTATGTAGCTATTTGTGACCCTCTGCATTATCCCACCAGAATTACTGTAGCTAAAGTCAAACGCACTGTTTGTCTGTGTTGGTTTTATGCTATTTTCTACTGCATTGTTTTTACAAAGGATATCCTTATTGAACCAGGCAGGGATAATTCCTGCTATGGAGAGTGTGTGTTTGTCATCAGTGATATTGCTGTTGTTGTTGACCTTGTTTTATCTTTCATCGTTCCAGTTTCTGTCATCATAGTTCTGTATATGAGAGTATTTGTGGTGGCTGTGTCTCAGGCTCGTGCCATGCGCTCTCATGTTACATCTGTCACACTTCAGCGTTCAGTGAATCAAACAAACAAATCTGAGCTGAAAGCAGCCAGGACTCTGGGGATTCTTGTAGTTGTCTTTCTGGCATGCTTTTGTCCATTTTACTGCTATGCCTCCGTTGTAGAAGACATGGTCAATGATCCATCTGCATTTTTTTTCGTCGTACTCTTTTACTTTAATTCTTGTCTAAACCCATTGATCTATGCCTTGTTTTACCCCTGGTTTAGAAGTGCTGTTAAACTTATTGTCACTCTACAGATCTGCAAACACAACCCAAGTGAAGTCAACATAATATAGGAGACTGTGAAACATAATTTTTGATTTTAAATCTGTAAAGTAATATATCAGAAAATCAAGAAAATTGTTATTATATAATGACGTTATTTGTTTTATAAGCATTGTTTTATTAGGCATGTTATTTTTACAGGACTATCGATTCATTCTCTTCACTTTTCAGGGTCACGGGGGGGCTGGACCATAGCAAGTATCGAGAGGCAGGGTACACCCTGGACAGGTTGCCAGCCTGTTGCAGGGCCAACACATAACGACTCACAATTATTCATACTCAGATTCACAATTTAGAATGACCAATTAACCTAACCCCACTAACTGCATGTGTTTGGACTGTGGGAGGAAGTCAGTGTACCTGGAGAGATCCCAAGCAAACATGGGGAGAACATGCAAAAGGACTCTTAATCACCATGCCACCATACTTCCTATATTGTGTAATGATACAAAGACATTTTAGATCACAGCAACTTCTTTATATAACATATAAAGGTCATCCAAAGTATTTTAACATTAGAGGGAAACTGATGTTTTTTGTGATTTCAGAAATTAAAAAAGTAAGACCAGTGGACAAACACAGAGACCAGATAAAGCTTTCATTTCTCATTTTATAGAATGGCCTAAATTCATTTACACCACTGTGTAAATGTATTACTAATAAATACATCCACCACAGTGGTAATAAAATGCAATATAAAATAATATTTTGGGCTTTTGACAAGGCTTTAGAGCTCCAGCAGCAGTCTGATGTGGATCAATTAAAAAAAAAAAAATCCATCCATCCACAGGAGCCTATCCCAGCTGTCTTGGGGAGAGGCGGGTACACCCTGGACAGGTCGCCAGTCCTTCACAGGGCTAACACACATAGAAAGAGACAACCATTCGCACTCAGTTTCCTCATTGCTGTGAGGAAACAGTGCCAACCACCGTGCCACTGTGCTGCCGTAAAAAATAAATAAATAAATAAATGAAAATAAAATATATAGGACACCATTTAATTTTCATTTTAAGCTAAAAATGAATAAAAGTGAATTAATTTGGTTAATCTGAGTCCAAGGAGATGTTTAGTGCATCTGAACAAAAAAACTATTTAGGGACAAATGTTCATACATCCTAATTTTCCAGGTGATTATTGTCCTGAGGCAATAATGTTGTATAATATACTTATTCAACAGCTGCTTCAGTCAGTGTTTATGATCTTCATCCCCCTGGCAAAGAAGGCCATCAGTTACATTGTGTTCTTTCCCATATTTTACAATATTGCATTATTTTGTTAAACTGCTGTATATTTCATAATATTATGATGTGTCCTGTTTATAGAACCATGTCACATGATACAAATAGGTTAAGACCAAGAATTCCTGTCATAAACAGTAACTACTATTTTTACATCAACATTTTTCCCAAACTATATTGACTGTAGAGTGAAACTAGTATTTGTGCAATTGAGGTCATTTGAACTTGATGAATGAGGACAGATTATGAAAAAGAGAAAAAAAGGTTTTTGTTTTCCACTATATGGCAAAATATTGCAGACAAGCAAGAGAAAAGACACTGAAAATCTGCTTGATCACCTTTTGAAGCCCAGGGAGGACCACTGCCGGGGCAATCGCACCACCACTCTGGAAAGAACTGAGGAGTGCCCCGGGTGGAGGTCACCCAACAGCCATGGTGCAGAGACCGGAGATCAGAGGGCCCGCCACACTGGGAAATCACTAGAATAAAGAGTATTTACAGTAGTTACTCATGATGGTGCTGCATTTTTTTTTTGTCCTGTCTATCCTTTTCATTTTCCACACAGGTGCCTCCAAATGGTGTGCCTTTAAACAGGGGAAATAGTGACGAGGGATGAATGAATGATACTGACACACAGCTCTCGCTTTCACTCGCCTGTATTGAGTCTTACAAAAACAACAAAACCAAAACCATATTCTCTTTGCACTGATACACTCAGTCTCAGGACTCACTGGGTAGGTCAGATCATAGCCTGATTCACCTCACTCCCTGCTATGTGCTGATTGTGAGGAGGGAACCTGTGACCATGAGAAGCATTAGGAGGTGGTCAGAGGAGGCCTTAGTGGAACTACAGGGCTGTTTTGAGGTGACAAACAAAACAAAACAAAACAAAACAAAACAAAACAAAACAAAACAAAACAAAACAAAACAAAACAAAACAAAAACAGGAGCACCAGTAGTCCAAAAACTTTTCCATAAAAAGTACTGGAGCTCGGAAAAACGGAGTTGAAAACAGTTCAAGGGATCGACCCGTAGGACGACGGCACAGGAGGGCAAAACAAAGCGGGTCAGGTGGCCGACCTGGAGGCTGACAGCACAACAGTTCCTCACTGAGCAGGTCGGGGGGCCAACCTGGAGGTCGACAGCCCCAGAATCCAAACCACAATTCAGGGTTGACCGCAGAGCTAGCGGCGGCGTGGGTGATGCAAATACGGAGGCTAACTGCGCGAAAGGCAGCAGCGGTGTGGTTGTGGCAGATCCGGAGGCCAACCGTGCAGAAGCCAGCGGCAGTGATGGAGGTCGACCACAACACAGTTCAGAAGGCAGCACATGATGGCGAGGTTCCTCAGCCGATGGCCTGCAAAGTTACCACCGACGCTGTGCTAGGCGTGGACATGGACATGCCGGCCGACCAGGATGTGGACCGGATGGTAGCATGGCAGCTGCAGGACCAGACAAGGGCATGGCAGCCGCAGGTGATAGCGCTGCATGCAACGATTCGAAAACCCCAGGTGGTGGCGCTGCAGGCCATGGCATGGAAGCCACAGACGAAGGAGCATGTGGTGGTGCTGCAGGCAACAGCGTGGAAGCCGCAGGTGGAGGATCTGGTGGCACTGATGGTGGCACTGATGGCAGGATGGACTCCCCAAGGCCTCCAACAGAAATGAATGACTGAACGGACCCCTCGGATCCTCCGACGAAGACAAAAGGCGGCTGGAGTTGCTCCTCGGAGCCTCCTGTAAAAAAAAGATGGTTGAACGGGCCCCAATAACTGAACTGACGGTTGACCTAAGAGCTGAGCTACAGACTGAGCAGGTGGCTGGGCTGAACACTGAGCAGAAAACTGAGCTGGTGACTGAGCTGAAGCCTGGGATGGCTGAAGAGATGGTTGTAGCAAGAGTGGAGTAGGTTAAAAAAAGTACTTTTAATCCTCCGAGTGGGGTTTAATTGCCTCGGGAGTGACAAACACAGAATAAAATGACTCATAGTTAACTGACTTGGTATTTTCTAGCTCAGAGATAATAAGTCCTAGCTCAGAAAGAGCAGAATGAATCTCAAATCAGCCCCAGGAGAAACAGTTTTTGGTTTAACGCCCATGGAGATAGTTACAGTCTCAGACATGAACATCTCAGCAGAGACAGTCTTTAAACTCGGAAGAGTCAGACACGGAGTTAACAGACAAAGGAGAGACTGACTCAGGGTTAACTAACTCCGGGCTGACTGTCTCAAAAGAAATTACTCCAGGCTTGGAGGGGGCGACACAAAAAGAGCCTTTAAGCGCCACAAAACTGGCACTACTGTGTAAATCAGTCCTTAAACTTTCTGAGCTGGAGTCCATTGTGCCAGATATAACAGTATGTACATTTCCTGGCTCAGAAAGTGAACAAAAAGAGTCTCTCACTCACCATGACTCATGACTCACTCATGACCATGAGCAAGGAATGCTCAGACCTCTACATTGGAGAGACCAAACAGCCGCTTCATAAATGCATGGCACAACATAGAAGAGTCACCTCGACGGGACAAGACTCAGCTGTCCATCTGGGGACCGGCATGCTGGTTGTGGTTTGGCAGGTGTCTGTGGACAGACTGTCTTAGAGGCGATGGACGGACAGGCCGTGCTGCATTTGGACAGACAGGTCATGCTGGACATGGACGGAAAGGCCCAGGCGAGGCAGGACCAGACAATGGCTTAGAAGCCACAGACGACTGAGTAGGTGGAGTGCTGGAGCCGCTCACCAGAGCCCCCAGCAAAAGCAACAACGGGTTCAGGCACCGCTTCTACCTGAGATTGGTACAGGTGTGGAGCTCATCTGTGCCCTGGCTGGCCTCACCTTGGGAGCCGGCATGGGTGCAGGGATGCCAGCCACTCCCACCTGAGGTGTGGGTACATGTGCAGGAGATGGCTGACTCACAGCTGCTCTGACCCTAGGAGCCAGGTGCCTCATTCACCCATTCATACAAGCACTATCATCTATACATTTCTAGTGCCATCTAACATTCATTCACATTCATACTCCGATGGATGCATCGGAGAACAACTTAGTATCTTGCCCAAGGATATTTGGCATGCAGACTAGGGGAGCCAGGGATCGAACCACTAATCTTCCGAGCAGTAGTTGATCTGCTCTACCACCTGAGCTACAGCCATCCCGCAGCATAAGTGTTCATGGAAAAATTTGCAGTAAGTTCATAACTTGACCCTGAATTGCACATTGAGAAAGTCTTAGTATAGTCAGACTCTAGGGAAGAACAGTCCTCAGATTGATTGACACACAGATATGGTAAGTAAATGTGCAGAGGAATAAGACAGTCTGAGAAAACAAAGTCATTTGAATCCAAAGGAAGGCAGTCCATAAAACCTGGATTGGCCATAGCTTTCTGGGCTAACTGAGCCCAATCGGACTCCTTCTCCTCCTGCTTATACGCGGAGGAGATAATCCAATGTCCGTGAAGCAGCGAAACATGAACGCTAAACTCAAAAAAGTCACTGAAGTAAATGTCAGCTGGGTCCAACATGGTTCTCATTCCCACCGCTTCACACTCAGCTCCGAACTGTTCCAGTGCTGGTACAGGCCCAAGCGAAACATGGCTCGGGCAGTGGCTGAAGCACAAACTCGGGTGTGGGAGAAGTTCAGAGAGGCCATTGAAAAACACTTTCCAGACTGCCTCGAAGAGATTCTGGTTCCTGCAATGAATATAGTGCAATATAGTGAAAGAAACTGACAAAACTGTCCCTATCTCACTGGCACATTTTCCATGGAGGTAGCAGAGTCTTGGGACCAGGGGGGGGATGAACTGCCAGTCTCCAGGGGTGAGGTCACTGAGGCCGTTAAACAACTCCTTGGTGGCAGAGCCCCTGGGCTGGATGAGGTCCACCCAAAGTTCCTGAAGGCTCATGATGTTGTAGGGGTGTCATGGTTGCCACACCTCTACAATGTTGCGTGGAGCTCAGGGGCGGTACCTCTGGATTGACAGATCGGGGTGGTAGTTGCCATCTTTAAGTAAGGGGACCAGAGGGCGTGTTCCAATTATAGGGGGATCACACTCCTCAGGCTCCCCCGGAAAGTCTATGCCAGGGTGCTTGAAAGGAGAGTCCACCTGTTAGTTGAACCGCAGATACAGGAAGAACAATGCGGTTTTCGTCCTAGTCGCAGAACACTGGACAAGCTAAAAATTCACTTAAACTGGTTAAACTAAAATAGAACATGAAAAAGCCGGACAAAAACATGAACAAACCTGGACGTGAACACATGAAACCTGGAAACGTGTGAAACAACAGGCAACCTGACGAGGAATGAATGAAAACACGCAGACCAAATGCACACAGGAGGTGATCGGGGGAAGTGGAAACACATGGGGAAACAGCTGATTAGACTGAACATAATGACAGCACAGGGGAAGTGAAACTAAAAACGCAGAACATGGAAACTTTTCACAATAGAAAAGGGAAACATAATGAGATGCAGGCTTGACAACACGAGCTTGACAACACATGACACGCAGACATAAAACACGACAGATTAAAACAAGCAGACTTAACTTGACCAACTGACAAAGGAGACTTAAATACAGGGGTTGATAACACAAAGGGGGTCTAAGAAACAATGAACTATAACGGCAACCTGTGCATAATAGAAATGAGCTTAGATAACCTAATGAACTTAAATGTAAACCATAAACATTAAAATGCTGGGTCAAATGACCCAGGATTGTGACAGAAGGCTGGGGAGAGGGCGGTCTGAGCTTTTCTGCTTAGGCTGCCTAGGCTACTGACCCTGCAACCTGGCCAGAATGCTTGGTCATTAAGGGAAAGCTTGTGATAGTCTAGCCCTGTAGCACCAACACCTGATTCTGCAGTAATGAGAAATGGGTTCTGGTCTATCTGCTAAGACAGAAAAGAGTTTTTTTCTCCTCATCCAGCAGAAGATGTTCTTCCTGAGGCAGCTGAAGAAATTCAGCCTGCCAACACGGACAATGGTGCAATTCTACACGGCGATCATCGAATCCATCCTCATCTCCTCCATCACCGTGTGGTACACTGGAGCCACCACCAGGGACAGACAGAGACTGCAGGGTGTTGTGCGCTCTGCTGAGAAGGTGACTGGCTGCAGACTCCCATCTCTGCAGGACCTGTACACCTCCAGGACACTGGGGCGTGCAGCTCGGATCACAGCCGACCCTTCTCACCCTGGACCCAGACTGTTTGACCCGCTCCCCTCAGGCAGGAGGCTCCGCTCCATTCCGACCAGAACCTGTTGCCATAGGAACAGTTTCTTCCCCTCTGCTGTTGGTCTCATGAACAATAAGCATAAGACTGTTCCCACCACTGAGTCTAAGCCAAACACATCACCCTGTTTCGTGTTCTCTGCTCCGGTTCCACTTCCCCTGCACTCATGTATATATCAATCTGCTCAGAACTTTCTTTTTCTTTTTTTTTTTAAATAACTTTTTATTTTAAGTATTATCCATAAAATGTTTGCACTGAGTACCGCAGCAATACCTGTGGTATCATCTGCAGACATAAGTTGAAAATAAAAGAGTCAACAAATTTTATTGTAATGTTAAAAGGAGAAGGTTTGAAGATGGTTAACAATTAGGACCGAAGTGTGTGTTTTTATGGAAACTTTTAACTATGATTCCAGATAAATTCAAGATTATAAATTGACTGTGTGAGAGAGGGAGTTTGAAAAAATGAAAGCTCCAAAGGTTGTGTCAATGGAAGGAGGGGGGGAAGGGACTGGTGGGTGAGGAACAAAACAGATAAAAGAGCTCTGTGAGGAAAAGCTTTGATCAGACAGGTTCAGGAGCTGCAGCAGCCTGATGATGGAGATACAGCAAGGAGCCGAGCTCTGTTTTCCACAACTCCTCAACAATTCCTGCAGAAAGCCAACACTTCACTGGTCCAAAGCTGTGCTCCTGAACATTGTGATGTCATGCATCTCTCTTATCACTACTGCTCTAAACCTTCTGGTCATCATCTCAGTCTCCCACTTCAGGCAGAAACCAACTTTTGAATTGAAATTATAAATTAAGTTTTAGATATATATGAAAAGTGAGATTGCATCGTACATTTTAGCAATGAATAAATGTAGTGAAACAGATAAATATCTTTGGTTCAACCATGACTGTTAAGTTGACTAAGCTTCATCATGTCTTAATAAGGAAACAATTTCACTGAATACATTTGACATGATTAACACATGACATGATCTCAGGCATAGATAAACCTCAACTGAAACTGCAGTCTTTAGACTGTAATTTAATCTATGAATGGGTCCGGTTATTTTAACACCATTTTTGTGTATTTTAAACAAGCTGTGCCTTGTTTGCCTAAGTCGAATCATGCCTTACTAATGAATCGTTTTCAGTAATGGAATTTTCACTAAAGAAAGTGTAACATTATTAATGTGTATTATTTTTTTCTGTCTCTCTGCAGGCAGCTTCACACACCCAGCAACATCCTTCTCCTCTCTCTGGCTGTTTCAGACTTTCTTGTGGGTCTCGTGTTGATACCATTAGAAATATTTAGAAGCACGACCTGCTGGGTACTTGGAGATTATATGTGTTTTCTTTATTGGTATCTGACTGGCAACATTACGTGTGTTTCAATAGGTAACATTGTTCTAATATCAGTTGACCGCTATGTAGCTATTTGTGACCCTTTACATTACTCAACCAGAGTTACTGTGACAAAAGTTAAACTCAGTGTTTGTCTGTGTTGGCTTTATGCTATTATCATCATCAGTCTTTACGCAAAAGACTTCCTAATTGAACCAGGCAGGTATAATTCCTGCTTTGGAGAGTGTGTGTTTGTCATTAATGATATTGCTGGGACTATTGACCATGTTTTATCCTTTATATTTCCAGTTACTATCATCATAGTTCTGTATATGAGAGTGTTTGTGGTGGCTGTGTCTCAGTCTCGTGCAATGCACTCTCGTGTTACAGCTGTCACACTTCAGTGTTCACTGAATCAAACAAACAAATCTGAGTTGAAAGCAGCCAGGACTCTGGGGGTTCTTGTAGTTGTGTTTCTAATGTGTTTCTGCCCGTATTACTGTGTCTCTCTGATAGAGGATGACTATAGCTCAGTAGCACCCATTGTGATCAGTCTGTTCTTTTCAAACTCCTGTGTAAACCCAGTGATATATGCTATGTTCTATCCTTGGTTTAGAAAAGCTTTGAAACTAATTGTCACTTTACGGATACTGCATAGTGGCTCCTGTGAGGTCAGTATACTGTAGAACTAAAGACATGACGAAATCTAGAAGTGCAGAAAAGAGTTTTCATTTTCATAACTAAGCAACTTGCAATCATCCCTTGCTTTTGTGGTAGAAGATGTGGTCAGTAATTCATCTACATATTTTGTGGTCATAGTATTATAAGTCTTTTCTAAACTTGTTAATCTATGGATCATTTTACTCCTCGTTTGAAAATGTTGTTAAATGTATCATGCCTTTTCAGGTCTTAAAGCACAACACCAGTGAGGCCAACATATTATTACACAGTATGAAACCTGCTCCACCCAGATTTTAAATTGATAAACTGACACATTCAAGAACTCAGAAATGTACAGTTGCTTTTTACCTCATCAAGAATTCATCAAGGAAAATAGCCTATATTTCTACAGATATTCTGCTATGTTTAAAATATGAGTGCTTATGCAATTTTTTTTGGGGGGGGGGTTAACTTTAAATTCAGTGCCATTGATTTCGTACAATTTTACAGAACAAGATCAAAATACTGATTTTTTTTTTGTGATAGAAAACATTTAAATATGAGCACATAATCTATCTGAAGAAGAAAAGTACCATTAACCATTAACATTTACTGAAATACCTTTTCTAAGAATTTATATTTATAATTGTTACAAAATACAATTTTGTATCCAGCTTTGGTAGTGTTTTAAAATCTCCCAAAAACATGTTCTATGCACAAAAGAACATAGAAAACATATTAAATATTTACACAGAGAAAATTATTACTATTATTATTATTATGATATTATGACTTTGATGGCAATATGGTTTGCTTTGTGATTGTCTGTCCTGACCAGCAGTGTAGCAATCACAATTATTGTCTGGCCAAGAAAAAAGCCCAACAGATTTACTCCCCGAAAGTGGACCATTATGGCTTTTGCGTGTTTGTCCGCTTGATACTCGTAGTTTATTAGATTTTTATTAGCATTTTTAAATTTTCAGTTATTACAATCAGAACAGATGGGACTAGGGACAGGAAAAAGCAAGAAAAAGGGAAGTAGGGAAGAAAGTTAACAGAAGGAGAGGGAGAGAAAAATAGAGGAGAAGAGAGATAAAAAAGAAAAAATCTGCTTCACTACCTGCTGAAAACAACAAGCAAATACAACACAGTAAGGAAACCACAGAAATAACCAACATGTGCAAAAGTAACAATAAACTAGAAAATGTGCATTTCGGAGAACAAAATGCTGGGTGGATGCTGTGCCGAACCTTCAACTGTATGTCGATAATAGCTGGAAATACCTGGCACTCATACATGTACATTATTTCGGCAGCAAGCAGGGAACCAGTGTGTTGTTATAGTCAATAAAACAAGACAGGCAAAATGTATTTAAGGACTATATTTATTTGAAATGTCAAAATACGCAGACAATCCAGCCAGGTTCAGCTCGACACATAAGCGTAATTAAAATGGGGTTTATGAATCTGTAAAATACGGTGTCTAACGTTAAATACCCGTTAGTCAAC
>VURO01028287.1:0-15559 GCA_015108175.1 Pelvicachromis taeniatus
CCGGCTCTTATTCCCTTCTCTGAATTGTCGTGGAAGTGAGAGGGAAAGAGGACCCAGGCGCGATTTTTAGACTGAGGTGAAAAGACAGTGCGTTTACTTACAGTGCTCCAAAACGTATTCCAACAGTTCACAAATAATGCAGTTCCCAATTGTGCAGCCCAGTGCACGAATGGTGCTCCCCGAAGCTTCTCTCCGCCCGACTCTCCTCAAGAGGAAGTAAAAGACCAGAAAATCACAGTTAGCAGGTTCGCTAGCCGACAGTTCAGTGTAATAATCCCACTTCGATGGTCTCTGCATCCAGCTTAAATGCCGCTGGTCGTAGATGACGGCTGATTGGAAACAGCTGGCCGAGTGCTGAGACGCGGGAGGCCCGACGACAGCATGGAGGGGTTTTGGGGTTTTTTTGAGCGACGTTCCAGTCACACTCCATACCAGTTGGTGGCGGTAATACACCATTCAGTTGTTTGCCAACCGCCAATAAAATTTAAGAAGAAGAAGAAGAAGACAACAGCGCAGAGAGACTTCCGGGTTGAAGGTCGCCCGGCTACTATTGGAGACCGGCGTCTATTTGTCGTGACATGTTTTCAAACCGGTGTTTATTAGAAGCCGGCGTTTAAAATAGACAGGGTACTAATGGAAGATATATGGTAAATATTACAGATTACAGATGTGTAATCCCCACTTATTTCTACAGTGTCTTTGCAGTTGCATTTGTCCAGTAATATTGTAACATTCAGTGTGGGTGTGTGTTCAGTAAGTTCTGGGTTTGCAGAAGCAGATTATGTTCTGTAAACTAATATTCATGTTCAGTTATTATGTTTGTTCCAATATGTTTACAGTCTAGTTGTCAGAGTAGTAAAAATAACCTAATATTTGCTGTAGTAAAGTCCAACATGAGCCTGTAATCAAAATATTGAAAAAATAGTTGACCAACAAATTAAGACCTTAATTTGTTCTTCCACAAATTAAGACCTTAATTTGTGGAAGAATATTCTTGCAAGTATTCTTGTGAGTGCACAAAACTACAACAAATATCTACAATGACTAAAAAGGGGTTGAATACAGCAGATAGGACGCAAAATGAGTGGAAAATATGCCTCGAAATTACCACAATTATCACAACAGAAGCTCACAAAATATTGGAGGTGGGCTCATTCTCACACCCGACTAAACAGGAAAGCTTTTCCTAAATCGGTCCAGTCCTTTCCATGTAGCTGCAGTGAGTTACGATCGTCAGACTGGCTTTTCCATTACGGGGAACACCCTGCCATGTTTATGTCTGTCAGAGCTGCCTTACAGCTGCGTGTTAATGTTGCTGAAAAATCTACATATCAGTCTGTTTGTTCATGTGCCGGTGGGAAGCGCCAACATCTGGGACTCTCAAGTGGGCTGCCAAACAATGTTGTGCTCACGTGCTGCTTGTCTTCAAAAAAAAAAAAAAAAAAATCCTGTAAGAATAATGATAAACAAACAGAGAGGTCCAGAAACAGATGATGCAGATTTGGCTGCTTCTTGCTCAAAGCGTGTTGTGAGAAAGGGTCATCTGGCGAGCTACCAAGCACAAAAAATTGATTTCTCAAAATGTATACGATTGCACACGAATGCACAATTTGAGCTCAAAGCTACAAGTCACAACCCGAGCACGCCCACGTAAAGTGAACATTGATCTCTGCCTTAAAATACCCTCTGAAGACACGATCTAACGTCCAACTTTTGACTCCATGCGTGAAAGTTTTCTTCATGTGTTCCTGGGCCGACCTATGTTTATCTCTCAGTCTTGCAAGTAAAGAAGAAAAGAGAGATCACTGAGAATCTCTTTGGTCACAATGCAGTAAAATGCATTTTGTTGTGCTTTAAGGGTATTTTCAAAGTGGCTATGAAGTGTTTCTGACCAATCACGCTGCACGGCTGAACCCACTCACTGTACATGTATCAGTATCGGCTGTCATAGCCATTTTCAGATTTGCAACAATGCAGTTTGGCTCCTGGCACAAAAGGAGAGAGAAGAGAAGCGTGGCCAAATTGATTTTCAGCTGGATTTCAGCTCTACTCTCCTCTTGCCCTCCTCAACGCTCGTCTTCTTGTTTCCTGCACTCTTTTCATTTATTTTCTTTCAGTTTTTATTTTTCTTGTCCTCTCTGCCTTTATTTATTTTTTTAAAAATGTGTCCCTCCTATCTCCTTGCATCCTCTCCTCTTTGTTTCTACTTCATTTTCTCCTCACATCTGTTCTTCTTCATCATTTGACTCGTTTTGTCGCCTCGTTTCCTTTTCCTTGCATTTTCATTCTTCTAACCTTTTCCTCTCCATCTCTTTTTTATCTCCTTCTTTCTGATTTGATCCTTATCTTTTCTTATGTCATTTTTCTGTCATTACTTTCACCTTTTTGTCTTCTTTTCCCATTTTCTTTCCCTTCTCCCTTTCCTTCTTTGCGCTGTACTTTAGGCTCTTCCTTTTATTTATTCTGTTTATTTCATTCTCTGATCTATTGCCGCATCCTTTTTTATTCCTTTCTGTTCTCGTGGTCTTTTAACATTACGGTCTTTGTATCCTCCCCTTTCCAGTGCTCCAGGTTCTGGTCCCATGTTCCGATCCACCACCGTGGCGGTAGACTCAGCCGATCAGTCCAGACCAGACATTGTGCAGAACGGCAGCAATATTCATCCAAGCAGCACCACGCTGGGAACAAGTAAGAGCTTTTATCCACTTAAAAAGGCATGTACTAGGCTTCTTAAATACTTTATGAGTATGTGTTTGGTTTGGGTGATGAGGATATCACTCTTGATATTGAGGGATTCAATAGAGTGTGGTCTGCTGCAGAATTGCTGAAATATCTCTGTTGACAGCAGATTCTGGAAAAGAAGTGAAAGCTCTGACACTGATGTGAAAGACCTGAAATGCACACATATGAGAAGGTGTGGTTTGAGGGAAGTAGTGGCGTACAACATAACAAGAATCTAATCTGGTTGGTTAGACACTGAATAAACCGATGCTGTAGGGACTCTGTAGTTGCAGTGAATATTAGGGAACATTAAGCTATCACTGGAGTTGCTGTAATAAATCAACACAGACATTTTGCCCTGTGTTCAACATTGATGAACCTTGACGCAAAATTTCTTTCTGGTGACCAACTCCAAACCATCTCAGCAGTGCTGACCTTTGTGCGAATGGAATGGCGTAAGACTCCAGAATAAATCATATCATATGAGTTGTGTCGCACCACAGAAGCATTTTATATTTTATATTTTGCTCTGGCGGACTTTGGGGTATTTTATTTGTGCGTTAAGGAGCTTGGGCATAAATGGTGGCATATACGTAGCGCTTATATTGCTGTCCTCTCCAAGAAGTGGCTTGACTATCATAGTTACAAGGAAACACAATAATGCTCACGTTATCGAAACATATTACGAGGAAACCACACCTGAGCTTCAGTTTACCAGGAAAAAACATAAAGTACATTTCTAAAAGTCTTTCAAAAAAAACAAAACAAAAAGTATATAAAGAGTCTGGACAAGCCCAACAATGAGTCCTGAACCAGAAAATCAAAACCGATATCGCACCAAGATTACTTGTCTCAAGGCAGCTTATGTTGTAAGGCAAAAACTCAAATTATCAATGATCAGAGGATCCCAGATGATATGAACAAGCATTTGGTGAATGTGGGGAGAAGGAACTTCTTTTTAACAGGAAGAAGCCTGAGGTAGAGAAAGGGGAGGTGCAGCCATCTGATGTGAGGATATAGAAGACAGAAAAGGTAGCAGCTCCTCATAGAGAGTCCATAAACAACAAGAACATCAGTCAAACTCTGGGAAAGAAAACAGGAGTAGAATGGCCTGGAGAAGATGTACCCTGTGCATCATGGGAAATCCCCAGCAATCTCCCTATAGCAGCAAAACTAAAGGATGCTTCTGCGTCAAGTTGCTTACTATTATAGAGTTTTTACTAATTTTTACCATAATTGTTCTTATACTGTATTTGAGATTAAATTATTAGCTAAAACCAATGTAGTCCGTATTTTGTCCACCACATTCACAGTATGTGTGAATGTGTCAGAAGATTAGAAATACCTGTGAGCATACCACAGGAAAAGTCAACAAGATCAAAAGTCAACATCTTCCCAAAAAATCTTAAACTTATAACAAAAACTGTCTCAAAGATTAAAATGATCAAATGTGTATCATATGTGTATGCGCATATGTGTTATCAAATGGGATTTTATTAAAGATTGTTTCAGAGCTGTGCAGCCTTCCTCCCCATCCAGTGCCCCCAGCTCTGTTCGAGGAGGTGAGGTATTCCCAACCCGATAACATACGCCATGCACCGTGTCCCAGTTTTTTCCCAGGGTCTATTTCCATTCAGCCATATCTGAAACAGCTGTCTCGTTTCGATGGGTTGCAGAAACAGCTTTACTGTCAAATTATTGTAGGGTCTACCTTACAATGTAAAGCGCCTTGAGGCGACTGTTGTTGTGATTTGGCGCTATATAAATAAAATTGAATTGAATTGAAACCTTCTCATATATGTTTGAGTTTCTAATGTATACAGAAAATCCACCCAAACTTTGCCCAACCCAAACCATGCTGCTCAAAATTCCTTTATGCCCCTGATGAGCGTATGTAAAGTATACATAAAGGCTTGTTTCTCTGTATATAATTCTAAGAAAGAAATAGATGGACGGATTTAACTTTTGTTATTTAACTTAAATTTGCGATCCATTCTCAGTGTGTGCATCAGCAGCGTGTTCATTACCTTTCTCTTCTCATTTTAAAGTTGAAATCAGAAGTTCAACTCCATTTAAACTCAACCCTTCTTGAAGGCCTAAATGCATTTTCACTTTTAGAGTAAGAAAACTCATAATTCCCATTCTAACATTCGAACAAGGTTTCTGATGTAGCACATTATAGATCACTTTTAAAGTTATGATTCATCTTAAAACCTTCACTCAACAAACATTTCCTCTAAATTTCTCACCAAACTGACGTATAGACGGATGAACGTCTGACAGCACGGTGAGCCCCATAATGCTTGTACAAAGATGGATATTACACATATTACACAAGTCTTATTTTTTGCCATTTCTAAGTGAGACACATTCAAATCTGTGCTTATTTTTTCCTAAGTCCATCCTACATCCATAAATCATATTTAGACATGCTGAAAGCAACAAAAGAGTAATGGTGTAGCGCCAAAACGCTCAAAAAAGCCTAAGGAGCTTACTGTATAGGAAGCCTTAAAAAATGAATGGAATTCTTTGTAGGAAGGGTATTCTGTATCCCTTCCTACTCTTTTCTTTATAGTTAGCTTCGGCACATAATCCTTTTATGTTCTACATGTAAATGAAACCAGCGTCAGCTGCTATAATCCTTTCTGTTCCCCTCTCCATCTAGAGCCTCAGATCCCTCGGATAAAGCCCTTCCTTCCCCTGGACCCTGCTCTGGAAACCACACTCCTGAGCAACACACAGTGGACCTATGAGCAAAAAGGCGCCAACAGCACCACAACTACTGCTGCTTCTGACTCCTGCATGCTTGACAAGACCCGTCTGGATTACAGTCAACTGCCAACCATTACACCCAGCATCAGCACCACCACCCTGACAAACAGTGATACCAACAACTCTACAGAAAACAGCCACTTTAACAAGATCCCTTGGGCTCATGATTATTTAAGCCATCCCATTACTCCCAATAACATCCCAGCAACAGCCTCTGGCGCCACCCATAATGGCTCCATTTTCAGCAAAACCACAGTGACCAGCATCAGCAAGAAGTCCACAACCTCCTCCATTACTAATACCACCAATGTCAGCATCAACAGCAGCAGGGAAGTATGCAAAGCCTCTGACGTCCAGTCCTTCCTGAGCAGAGTCCGCCCTGTCTCTTTCTCATTGCCCAAAAGGAGCTGTGTCCTCTTACACCAATCGGCTGCCGTCTTCATCCAAGCAGGGCAGGGCTCTGGCTTGTCAGGGAAGCAAGAAGGTGCGGCGGTGCACGACAGGAAAACAAATGTGGGGGAGAAAGTTGCTGATCGGCAGCTCAAACCTTCAGTATCCACAGACATGGTTGCTGTTGGTGTAGATCACTGGAATACTGGAAACCAGTGCAGTGAGGAGAGTAAAAGTGAAACTCGACCCATTGAGGCTGAAGCCATTATGTCTACTGAGAAAAGAACTGTGGGACTCTCTGGGACTGGAGCCCAGGTTTCTTTATGTAATCGCAATGTGATCAGAGTAGAGGACTCAATTATCAATGGGAATGGAGCCCAGCTCTCCTTATGTAAGGACGATGGGACTGGAGCCCAAGTCGGCAGTGAAAGTGGGACTAGAGCTCATTTTTATTTAAACAGTGGCATTTCAGGACGTGTTTCTGACAGTGGAAGCACAGATTCAGAATGCAGAAGCAGCAAAGTTGAGATCCACGATGCTGTGAAAAATCAGACCGATTTAAGTCAACCCCAAGAAATAAAGGATCTGGCTTGCCCTGTGACAAAGGAGTCTAAAAAATCAATATCATGTGTTGAGACCACATCAGCTCAAGCGCAGCCCAAAGAATCAAACTCCTCTCCATCAAAAGAGTCAGCGTCTTTGCCTCCGAGTCGTCCCAAAGAGCCGTTTTGTCGTGTCCTGAGCCGAGATGGTAGCAGGGTTCTTCTGTGGCCAACGGAGATGGTCAGCTACACCAGAACTTCGCCCTCCATTTCCTACAGTGTCAATCCTCTACTTTATGACTTCAGAGCGCATAACAGGGCCAAGGAAGGGGGTGAAAAAAAGAAAGGAGGGCTGGAGGAAGGGAGCGAGAGAATAAAGCCATCTGTGATCAAACAACCTGACTGCCAACAGAGGCAGGAAGATATGAGGGAAGGAAAGGAGGTGAAGATAGATGAAAGGGAAGAAGAGGATGAAGGAGGACAGGCAGGAAATCCTATGGAACTTGTAGCCCATTGTAGCGGTAGCGACGCAGTTCCGGATCGCTCCAGCTGCCATGATGAAAGCGCTTTAAAATTTGTTCCTATTTCTGCAGAAGGCCACCATGCTCTGACGCTAGGCCTTCAAAAATCAGGCAGGAGGAGGAGGAAGAGGAGGGGTGGGGTAAGGAGAGGCATGAGAAAGAGGGGGAGAAAGAAAAGAGGAGAGGAAACAGACAGAAAAGAGTCAGAAAGGGGAAGAAGGACAATAAGCAGTCTTTGTGTGAGTCAGATGTTTGAAGGAAAAGGAGACGACAGGCTGCAAAGAGAGGGCACCGTGAAAGAGGAGAAGAGAGAAAAAGAGCTATTAAGTAATCTCGCAGCACATCGGCTGGTGGGAGGGATAAAAAAGAGGATGAGGGAAGAAGAGAGAAGGATAAGACGAGATCAGACAGAGCAAGAGAGGGCAGGTAGAAATGACGAGAAGAGAGGGGAGCTATTAAGTAATCTTCCTGTGAATCGGTGTAATCGGTGTAACCAGCTGTGTCTGCAGGTGAAAAGGGAGGCCAGCCAGCATCAATCTCAGCAATCAGCCTCCGGGTGGGGCCAGGGGCTCAGAAAGCTCCTCTGCAGGGATGCAGCATGTAACTCAGTGATTAGCCTTGTCCCTGGGTCTGTTATAGAGATGCCATGCTGTCCTGCAATTACACCCGACCCTGCTCCGAATGACAGAGAGACGGGGGTGATACACAAAAATACACAAGCAGGGACGGAGGACGGGCAGGGAGATGAGGAGCAAAGGAATCTGAGTAAGGGGGAGATAACCGCTGCTCCGAAAGCTGAAGAAACGGCGTGCAACCCAGCGATTAGCTGTCTTCCTTTCTCCTGTTGTGACACAGCACGCCAGCCAGAAATTTGTCTTGTTCCTAAACCTCAAAGAGAAACAGCATGCAAACCAACGATTAGCCTTGTCCCTGCTCCTTTTAGAGAAACAGCGTGCAGTCAAAGACAAACAATACCTGCAGGACACAGCAATCTTGTCTCAAGCCCGACCCCATGCTGCTCTGCACAACAGACAGAAACAGAGCCCAGATTGAGGCCGGCCTGCGTAGACATGACCCTCCCTGCCGATGCGCTTTCAGAGGAAGTGATGTCGAAGAGAGCAGCAGCAGCCAGCAAGAGGAAGAGCGGATCGCCGGAGGCTGGGGCAACGCCGAGGAAGAAACGGAAAAGGGGAAGGAGACAGGCGAGGAGAGTCGCCGGTGTTTCAAAGCAGGATGGAGGTTGCACTGATATGACTTCAGATTTAAACGATGGCAAGGCCTTTTGCATTCAGGATGCTAAGGAGCCACTTGAGCTCAATAGCAGGGACACCTGCAACACTTCAGAGGACAAAACTGTTGACTGCCATTTGCTCTGCAGGACAAAACACTCTCTGTGTTCAAATACCAGGGAGGGTAACACCGCTGACAAACTCGATAACTACTGCAGCTCTGATGACAGCAAATTCAGCAATGCAGACGCTAATGACTACAGCCAGTTTAACGTCGGTCCCTGTGGAGGCGAGGAAAAGGTGAAGTGTTCAGCAGAGAAACCTTTTAGTGACTGTCATACCAATAACAAACCCAATGACCACAGTCTGGATGATGAAAAGGGCACGACGCACATTGAGCGTGACATTTCTGCCATCTCCCGTGCTACTTTTGAGAAAGACAAAAGTCTTCGTCATGGTCACGTGGCTAAAGAAGCCAACGAGAAAACTGCAGACACACCTGTGGATGGCCTTTCTGGAGATTATTTTGCCTGTAGCACTAAAAACACACACACTGACCACTGTCAATTTAAAAACAAGCACACAGTGAATGAAAAAGAGTCTAATGACTCCAAAGCCAATGACGCATTTAGTCACAACTGCGATTACAGCCACAAAAATAACAAAAGTGACCACAGCGAGGAGGAGAAAGCCAAGTCGCAGTGCCACATTCGACACAAAAACAGCCTCTCTGATTCACTGATTGATTACAAAAGCTGCGTAGGGATTCGGCAAAGTGTCGGAGGTGGCGCCGGTGATATTGACGGTGGTCAGTGTGACGATTTTAACGGTAATCATGTTACTGATTGTAATCACTGTGTTAATGCTGTGAATGAAGATGTTGCACCCGTGAGGGAGCAGATGGAGGATGCAAGAGGTGTGGAGAAGGAGAGAAAGAAGGAGGAGGAGAAACAGATGGAGAGGAAAAAGTTGAAGGAGAGACACGAAGAGTGGGAGAAGGAGTGGGTGAGGAGGAAGGAGAAGGAAAAGGAGGAGAGAAGTAAGGAGAGGGAGATAGAATTTGAACATCTCTTCCCAGAGAAGCTGCCCCGCTTTCCTCATCCCCTCCCTCCGTCGTGTGTCCACCTTCATCCTCCTCTCCTCCTCCAGCCATCCCTTTCGTCATCCTCCTCTTCCTCTATCTCCTTTCATCACACCATCATCCAACATCACCTTTCCCTCCTCCCACCCGCACCGCACCTCCCTGTTCCTTCCTACCCTCATCTTATTCCCTCTTTCTCCCCACATTTATCGCCCATCCCCCCGCCGCCACATCCACCACCGCTACCTCCTCCTCCTGCTCTTACTCACACTTTCTATGCATCTTCTCCCATCCCTCTCCTGGATGCACCTGGTCCATATCCCTTAGCAGCATTTCACCCTATGCAGAGCCACCACCCATCTCTGTACCCCACCCCACACCCAGCAGTTTTGCCTCTGCAATTATTGTTCTGAAAAAGAAAAAAAAAACGAATTAAGAGTGGTACATGCTCACTTTTTTTGATATAAAAAAATGACTTGTCAGGTGGGTGCAAACAGCTTTGGGTGTCATTGCTTGCATACCTTTACCGTAGCTGAAATGTGAGGAATTTCAGGAACACTAGTAAAAACACAAAACTGATCTTTCTTCAAGCCAAATCCTCTGGAAAACCTCATCACCCCGTCCAAACACTCAAGCACTGATTCACGCGTCTGAAAAAATAAAGATGGCTAATTATCTTCATCAACTGCAATCCCACTTGAAATGAGCCTCAGGTGTGCAGCCAGCGGGATCGTGGTAGGGATACACAGCTGGGCTCGTTTCCCTCAGCAGAAATCAGTCAGAGCTGCTGTTTTGCATTTTAAGCTGGCGATTTGCTCGTGAGGCACGTTAGAAAATTTTGTGACTTTAAAGGATGAATTCACCCTGGTATGCTCAGATTTTCTCCGTCTGTCATCGTAGATGTGCGGGAATTTTTCTTTGATTTTAATTTGTTTGTCCCGGGTCGCAGGCCATCGAGAGATGATGACATTTAAGACTTGCACAGGACAGGAAGTTGCTTTTCCCAGAATGGCTTACAAAGAGTTTGAAAAACAATCCTAGTGTTTCCCAAGTTTAGGAAAATAGTGTTTAAAACATTAAACACACAATTTTTTGCTACTTTGCTGTGTTGCATAATTACCGTATATCTTCCAATTGTAGCCCGTGCATTTATTCAAAAAATTATCTGGCTAGCCTGGCGTTTAAAAGAGACCGGCGGATGTTGGAGAGCGGCTCTTATTCCCTTCTCGGAATTGTTGCATAAGTGAGAGGGAAAGTGGACCCAGGCGCGGTTTTTAGACTGACTGACTTGCTCCTCCTTTGCTCCCGAGTCTCTCCTTGTCTGTGGTAGCCCAGTGCACGAGTGGTGCTTCCCGAAACTTCTCTCCGCCTGACTCTCCAGGAGAGGAAGCAAAAGACCAGAAAACCACAGTTAGCAGATTTGCTAGCTTCGATGGTCGCTGCATCCAGCTTAAATGCCGCTGGTCGTAGATGACGGCTGATTGGAAACAGCTGGCCGAGTGATGAGACGCTGGCAGCGTAGAGGGGTTGTTTTTTTTTTGAGCGACGTTCCAGTCACACTCCATACCAGTTGGTGGCGGTAATGCACCATTCAGTTGTTTGCCAACCGCCAATAAAATGTAAAAAGAAGAATAAGAAGAAGACAGCGCGGAGGGACATCCGTGTCGATGGTCACCCGGCTACTATTGGAGACCGGCGTCTATTTGTTGTGACATGTTTTCAAATCGGCGTTTAAACGAGACAGGCTACTAATGGAAGATATACGGTAAAATGCTTCATAATTTAACAAATACAAAAGAGTATTTTTTGGTTAGATTTCACAAACAAAATATGAGTCTGTTGACACATTCACTTAGTGGGAACCTACATGTTTTTATTCTTAGATTATACTTAAGTAGCTTTGTGTGATTCACTGTTCAAAGGACCCTGTTTAATACTGTATAAGCATCTGCCACTTAACAGACAGGAAAAACACTTCCACACCATAATGAAACAAACTTGAAAAATGACAGATATTCCAGACAGAATCTCATATATTTGTACAGAACTAATGGCAGCAAATCCTCTTTAACTTGGAGCTAAATAAAGTGCAAAATTAAAGGAGAACTTCACCAATTCTTCACATCAAAGACTGTTTACAGGTCTTGGGGAGTTGCCCTTGAGTCAGCTGGCTGGGACTAAAGTTTGAAACTGAATAAAATCTGGGGGTGTGAAGTTTGGAAAGAACTGGGCTTAGCAGCAGGCACATGTAGCCCATTCCTCATCGCTGCCTAAAGCTGTGGGCTTGGAGCTAAAGGATCCAATGCTAGCATAACATACCCAAATCTTGAAGAGTACCATCTGCAGTCACACGGCACTGTGGGTAATGTAGGAATCAGAGTAAGACAAGGAAGAAAATGTATGGAATTAAAAAAGATGATATCTCTTTGTTCTGCTTTAACAGTAAATTTGCCCATTGTGGGTCCAGCAGAGTTAATATATGCTAAAACGGTAGAGTACTACAAGACTAGCATAGTAATAGACAGATAATATGTTCAGGGCGTGAAAGCATAAGTAGGCCGAGATAATGGGAACACTAGCCAGTCAGAATAACAGGAAATTTTCAGGGTCCAACATGACGTGAATGCAACATGAGCCAAAAAAGGTCTCTTAAGAGACGCTCTGTAACAAAATTGTCTTTTTTTTTCTCCTTTCTTTTAAAATTATGTTTTCATTTTACTGTCCAGTACAGCAATAAAACAGGTGAATAATGATGTTCAGGAAGTGCAAAGAGGGAAAAAAAAAAAACCTTTGAGAGAGGTTTTAAAAGTGCCAATTTAGGGAGCCAGCATATGACGCAGCAAACACATCTGCGTTTGCTCAAGGATGAGCAGATTTTCTGATGGTAATTCTAAGCTGATTTGTTATTACCTAGAATTGCCTTGTCGTTACATAATGTCACCAAGGACTGCCACTGGCCTGTGGGTCACCCTTTGAAAACCTCGGCTCAATGAGATTTTAAAGCAGCAGAGAAAGATGCTGAAGCAGAAGTTATGGCTTCCCTGTATTTAGAGATGAGTGTTAGGGATAACTGCAGTTCGCAGAGCAGCCTGTATGTACACCAATCACAGCTTAACAACAGGAACCATGCATCACACAAGCTTGACCCAGTCAAGTGGGAAAGAAACACAAGAAACAGCAAACTTTCAGATGAATTTGAGTTTACATTGAAGTCTGAAATTACAGAAAAGCCATGTCCTAAATCCTACGTAGCAATAAAGTGATTAAAATATTGTTTTTGTTTTAGGTGGTATTACTTTATAAGTGACCGTACAGAATTTAAAAATAAAAGGGGGAGCTGTGAATAGCTGGAAAATCAGTGGATAACACTAACACAACTTACAGTAAAATGTTAATGATTATTTTGTATTATCTGAATGAATATAGGCCTGCTAATGCTGCCATTACAGCAAAAGCCATAGATTGTAAATAATAGATGAACAAACCCACAATGACTTCACATCATGCTTTGTAAAATCTTGAATCCTTGACTGAAGCTTTTCGGCCGTTACCGAGACCAAACGATAGATCTGACCAAGAAATAGGTGCTCACGCGGCAGCACTTTGCATATCTATTATAAAGTAGCAACTGCGCTCTCCCTCAGCTACATTAAATCCTACAATTTTGCAACTGAAAGCATGATCTCGCTCAAAAATGGCAAAAACAAATGGAAATGTGTTGAGCACATTCTGCGCTCTCTTTGTGACCCCGACTGTAATTCTGTGCAGCGAGTTCATTAATCCACTTCTGCACGTAGAAAAAAAGTTACTTTCCTGTTTTCCACAACACGCCATCAAAGACAGATATTTCTGCACTTTGCAACTATGGCTCCATTTCTCTGTGTCCTATGCATGTACGACTGCAAAATACCCCTTGTCACGCTTTTATTAGATATATTCTGGCACTGGCTAACTCAGGGGTGGGCTGTTCATTTTCCTATGGGGCCACAGTGGAAGGCCACACCAATAAGTTTAACTCAGTTCTTTTCAATATTAATTTTAGTCTTTACAAACCTAACGGTGCACCCCTCCAGCAGACCCAGCGTCTCTTGTGGCCCCTTGGAAAAATAAATTGCCCACCCCTGCCCTTAAAACATACTCTGGTTTATGAACTGTTTCATAAGTTACTAAATGAACAACATGTTGTATTCAGGAAGGCTTGAAACCAGCTATTGAGATAGTAAAATAATCATGAAAGTGTTTACAGAGGTCATAAATCAGGTGAGCATTAGGCTCATTTTCCCATATACTTCATTATAGCTCCACCTGGTTTAAGAAAATCCAACATGTTTCCCTTTTTAGACCACGACTCTACGTCCATCTTTTCTACACTATATAGTCTATGATATAACATAAGCTGTGAGAGTCTGTACTGCAGTGTGTCTTCAGGCCGTGACGGCTGAACGTCAGAACAAAATGTTAAGTTCAGAAATAAGCCCTTGCTCTTTGTTTCTGATGAACTGGCTCCAGCGTCTGACCTTTACGCTTGACGTTTGAGACTGTTGATTTTCTCCCGTCTCACTCCACTGCAGCTGAACTACAAACATCCCGAAGAGGTGGTTAACTTTGCATTTAGTGACTCACCCATTTAGGCCTGAACACACAGTGAGTGATTCGGCACGCCGCAGGACACAGTTGACTCCAATAGGGGCTTTTCCCCGTGAGACAGAGCCGTGATGAAACGTAGGAAGATGTGAGGATTTGACTGACAGGCAATCAAAAAATAACCATTTTTTTTTTTAAATTAACACTCTCACCCCTCTGTTGTTACTCACTGGTTGCTTGTTGCACTTTGACAGGTGATTTTCCACTCTGTGGTGTGTGACAAAATAACCCAAGCGCAGTCACATCATTTCACTCAAACGCAGGATGTTCAAAGTGTTCTTTCTTTTTCTATCTGAACAACGCCTCAGGGTGGATTTTTCCTTTAAAGCAGAGGGATACGACACAGCACATACGGAAAAGGCGTAGCTCTACCCTTATTCTTTGTTTAAATCCATGTCATTTAAATGATCTCGGCTGAAGTTCAGAAGAAATTTGTCACAGATAGCAAAATGCGCCGCTTCTTCGTAAACGCGAAGAGCCGCTCCCGACTGCGTGACACTCAGACTTTCAGAGGCGTGAATGGCAGGAGTAACGAGGAAGGAAGAGCAGAGAAACGCCCACACCTACTTACACATTGTTTTTCTCTCGCTCCTCTGAAGCTGAACATCTGGCTGCGATTGCTTTGGGGCATCACTGGCAGCACCTATCCATCTCAGCGAATATGGATTATTCTGGTGCAGGCGGCTATGACAAACAAAATAAAAACAAATAAAAATATGCATTAAAATTCAACGACAGGAAGCAGTTTTTGTGGCCAGATTGGCATCCTTATTCTCACTAAAATCTTAAGGCAAGCTCTGCAAAATATAGTGGTTTTATTGATCCCAGAAACTTGAACACACACACACACACACACACACATACAGACACACATACAGACACACATAGTTTAATAGGAACTGTCTTTGCCTGCCTTGCCTGCTCTGCTGTTTTTCCCAGAGCTCATCATTAAGTAAATGCTGCCTCCTCACCTTTGGTAGATTAGACATGTCGCTGCAGTGACACTATAGGTGCCTGCGGTGACATACATGCAGCTTATGAACAGTAGCAAACCTCACAACTCTTCTTCTTCTTCTTCTTCTTGCAGCAGTCTGTGCAAGAAAACATGAGAATCATAGCTAGTGTGATGGCACTCACACAGCAACGTGTCCTCTCCTTGTAGCCGTGCACCACACGGGGTATGAAACCATATGTTCGCTATGAACATAGGTTTTCTCTATTATTGTGATAAACTGTGTACATTAGAAAAGAAGTTAAAAAAAAAAAGCTGTTATTAGATGTATTTTTGTAGAGAACCCTCAGTTGAATGAGGCACAGTTTTTGTATCATGTACTCTGATGCTATTTTAGCTAGTAAACAAACCCCCACGCCAGCCTACTATGTCCTCTTGTTCAGCTGTTGTACACACTGTATGTTCTTTAAAGGGTCCGGTCATCAATTAATGGGTTTGAAAGGCATTATTTCAGTTTGTTCACAAAGACTTTTATCCTGTTTTGTCTTGAGATCTGATAAATTAATATTTTGCTGATTCTTTTTTTTTTTGTGTGTGTACCGTATATCTTCCAATAGTAGCCCCGGCGTTTATTCAAAAAATTATCCGTTTAAAAGAGACAGGTGGTTATTGGAGCCTGGCTTTTATTCCCTTCTCGAAATTGTCGC
>VURO01028287.1:15579-35211 GCA_015108175.1 Pelvicachromis taeniatus
GTTTGCAGTAAATGAATGATAACTTAATGTGACACAGGCAGCACATAATGTGGCGAGAAAATACACTCACATACTAGGTCCCGACCCAGGACCGTGACAGTATCAATCACCAGGGCATGTTGTTGTAAAAACAGACGAAAGAGGCAAAACCGTGTGCCATAATCAGGGATAAAGTGGGCCAATGTTGTTGGTTTTTTTCAGTGCAGCACAGCAACTAGCTACAAAAGAGAAGGGAGCATAAAGGGAGTAACATTTGTTTTAATGTCAGCTAATTTCAAATGCAATATTTCTATCAGTTCAACAAACATCAGCAAACGCACAAATTGTTTGTTTGTAGTTTCCCATATAGTGTTTTGCTAGCTCAATGTTCAACTACTGTACTCTAAAGAATGAGAGCTAACTTCACTCAGAGATGGAGAAAGATAAGAAAGACAGGAGAGGAGGAAAATATGTTACTCTATATCTTCCTTTAGTAGCCCGGGCGCTTATTAAAAAAATGATCTGGCCAGCCCGGCATTTAAAAGAGACCGGCGGTTGTTGGAGACCGGCTCGTATTCCCTTCTCAGACAGAATTGTCATGGAAGTGAGCGGGAAAGAGGACCCAGACGCGGTTTTTAGACTGAGGTGAAAAGACAGCGCGTTTACTTACTGTGCTCCAAAAAGTATTCCAACAGTTCACAAATAATGCAGTTCCCAATTGTGCTCCTCCTTTGCTCCAGAGTGTCTCCTTGTCTGTGGTAGCCCAGTGCACGAGTGGTGCTCCCCAAAACTTCTCTCCCCCTGACTCTCCAGGAGAGGACATAAAAGACCAGAATCACAGTTAGCAGGTTCGCTAGCCGACAGTTCCAGTTCAGTGTAATAATCCCACTTCGACAGTCGCTGCATCCAGCTTAGATGCTGCTGGTCGTAGATGACGGCTGATTGGAAACAGCTGGCGGAGTGAGGAGGACTGACGACAGCAAGGAGGGTTTTCTTTTTTTTTTTTTTGACGGGTGCACCAGTCACCACTCCATACCAGTTTTTGGCGGTAATGCACCATCCAGCTGTTTGCCAACCGCCAATAAAATTTAAAAAGAAGAAGACAGCGCAGAGGGACTTCCGGGTCGAAGGTTGCCCGGCTACTATTGGAGACCGGCGTCTATTTGTCGTGACGTTTTCAAATCCGGCTTTTATTAGAAACCGGTGTTTAAAAGAGACAGGCTACTAATGGAAGATATACGGTATATTTAAAGGGAAGGACTGAATTCAGCTGTGTAAACACACATAGAGCAGTAAACCTCAGAGTAGCAACAGCAGTACAGGTCAGCTGATCACAGCTTGCAAACAAAGAAAATAAGGAAGGATAATAGAGATACCTGTGACATACACAAGATAACAAACACAAAGAAACAAGCCTTATATTAAGGTGGCTATCAACTAAGGCTACATGGATTGTAAATGAAAAACGATAACTAAAAGAAGGAGACATAGAAAAATGAGAGAACATAACAGCAGGATGAGACAGAGGGAAAGATCAATAACCACTATAAAGACAAACAGTAATGAGAACTAAAACACAACCAGGACAAAGGCTCAGGAACCTGAGAAAATGAAAAACAAAACCTAAACAATAAACAAAACTAGTAACAAAGAAACCATAAAACAACCAAACAGAGAGCTCCTAAAAATAAACGAAAGCAGTCAAAACCCTGGGAACAGACCATGGAGCATGACAGTTTACCACAAAATATTTTATTTGTGTACTATGACCTCACTGTTCATATTCATATTTTAGATAGTGAGCGAGGAGTTTTTCTATCTATCTATTGTAAGATAAAAAAAAATCACTTTAACTGTTAGATGAAGACCTCCTTATGAATCAAAAGCAAACATATATTGCCTGCATCTCTGTAGAGCAATAATACTAATATGAACATTACATACAGATGACGTGCAACAATAGTCCAATCGTTTAATACATCATCAGCCTGAAAAAGATACCTTTTTAATTTAGCTATAACAACGAGTGGGCACATCTTATGGATACAACAAACTGGGTTTTCAGTTCAAGCAGATTCTCATGCAAACTTTCATGAACTGAAAACATGCGGGGTGGGCAATTATTTTTCCCAAGGGGCAACATGAAAAACTGGTTGTGTTGTGGAGGGCCGCACCAATAAGCTTATGAAGAGATCAAATTAACAGAAGCAAAATCAGCAACGTTTGGCTATTGCTGTCTGGGGAGTCACTACAACTTTTTTTTGGGATGATTAATTGTTATTAACTGACTTTTGTTAACATGCACTGTTTTACACAGTAAGGATGTTGACTCTACTACTACTTGGAAAAATACAGCTAGCGTGCAAAAGAGAAATGTACAAGTCATTTCAGACATCTGTAAAAAGTGTATATGGATTATCATCAGCATTACCAGTATGTCTCCAAAATTGTGAGCTATAGAAAACAGTAGACCTTTTGTACTACTTTGTCCTACTTTGCAGTAGAATCTCTGAAATACTCCTTCATGAATGGCGCCAGATAATGTGACAGCCAGCGTCATATTATGGTTTGCCAGGATCACAGCCAGTTGTAATGCCTTCCTCGTGCTCCTTGAAGTATTTGAATTCACGCGATGAATTTTGCAGATCCTAAAAGACAAACCTCTATCTAGAAATGTTGCCTGTGTATCCATCTGTCAGTACCCTCCAACACTGTGCACTTCCAGCCATCATTTGTTGGGGAGTCATTGCTGCAGCAGAAGGAAGTGGCAGTGAGTACTGCTAGATTTCACAGCTGGATTGCAGTGCCTTCTGTTTTGCCTTATGGCCTTTGGTGTTTATATGCCAAGTAACATCTGCTTTCCCCTGGTGACAGCAAGCATTTTCTACCCTACACACAAAAAAACTGCAGTCATGTGTATTTAGTGTCCCTTTTTTTCCCAATAGCCATTGGTTTTTAAAAGAGCAGCTATAGGATGCGGCTCCACTCTGGGCTTTGATCTTCAGATTCACCACCCTCCCTGTCTCCATCTGCTCTAATGTCTCAAGATTATCTGACAGTGGTACACTTTCATGTTCTTCCTTTTGTTTTTTCCTGCAGATTATAATTTTTTTCTCTCAGAATCATGGAGACCAGATGAATAAACTCAATGCAGATACATGACTACATCCTTGTGCAGCCACAAATGTGGAAAACATTTAGTCAGATTTACAAGCATGTGTTGGCACGACGCTCCTAAATCTCAGGCATGGTTAACGTGCATGCACACGGCATGAGCTTGATTACAACTCTTATCTTTAGCCATGAATGGATGAAGCAATTCTTTTCATTTCATTTGTTTGCATTACAAAAACATGCCACAAATGCCAGGCGTTCAGTAGACATGGAAATGGAAACAACATCAGTTTAATCCGATATGAAACTGAGACATTCTGTATTTGTTTTTAAAGCCTAACTGCAGACAGGCTTTGCAGAGTACAAATGCTGTGGTTCGTATAAAAAAATTTAAAAAAATAAATAAACAAACAAGTGGAGAAAAATAAATGTGTTTCACTTGGTGGTCTCAGTTTTGGAATCAAGAGCAGAAATAAAAATAATGGTTAAAGAAAAATGGAGGCTATCAATTGGAAATTTAGAACAAAGGGGGGAAAAATGGCCGAAATTCAAATGAGAAACCTTTCATTTTAGGAACATGCAAGGACAACAAGAAGAAGGGGTGAACACAGCCGCACAGCGTTTTCAGTGAACCGGGAGGAGGCACAGATGCAACATGGGGCATTATGTTTACAGTCACAACAAACTCAACAGATAATTGTTTAATAAAATGCTCCAGATTCAAGTGATGACATGGTGATGACGATCCCCCGTCTGCCCCCCACAGGTTTGCCCATGAGTGTGTGTTCACATATGCTGTGTAGTTGCAACAGCAGGATTTCATTAATGCAACTGAGAAATGCTGCTTTGGATTTAAGAGAGCTGCAAATGATTTTGAGATAAACAAAATGTATTAAGAATCTATATATTAGCGTATTTATTGCAGTTTCAACTATAGCAAGTGTGCAAAAAGGAAATATTATGATACAGTAAGGCAAAATTTAGATTTATGTTAAATTCACTTGAGCACGGTATCATTCCCAACTTAAAAACAGACACATCGTCTCAGGTAGGTAGATTCAAACTACGCAGTCTTCTATAAATGACCACCTTACGAACTTGAAAAAGCATGGTGTTTTGTGCATATACAAATAAATCAAGCCTCCGGACTCTGCCCCCCGCAGATGTCTCTGACATCCTACAACAGACAGCTCAAAGTTATTTATCAACTACAAGCAAAATTGATTGCGCAGTACCAGTCAAGAACTCGTTTTTCACGTCCGTTGAAACATGCATATTTGATGAATAACTTTGAAAGAAAAGTACTGTAAATTAAATAAGCCTGAGCCAAGTTGGCTTTGACAGCCGTGGTCTGTGTTTTTAGAAAAGGGGGCAGCTAACATTAACTAGCAGACGCGTCCAGATATTTGACATGCTTTTAGTGTAAAACGATATAAATAAGTGCTGCAATAACTTTACGCTGACAGATCCTCGAGTAACATCCGACATATTCATGCAATAAGACAAATGACCAAGTCATCATGTTTGGTTCTCCACAAAGCAGTGGAAAATACCACCCTCTCAGCTGCTCTGTTACTCCTACTGTACCTTGCTCATGTTTAATGACAGATTAAACACCATTTAGGTGCATTACTGCCACCTGCAGTACATGATCATACGGTATAATGGGTCTTGTTAGGTCCAGCCTTGCTCCTCTAATGTTTAGCAAGTTACCTGGATGCCCATAAAGTCACGGACTTCTCTGTCTGAATCACAATGCTCTGCTAAAATGTTAGCCGAGAAAAGGTTATATTGTCGTGAGATCTGAGCTCTGCAAGTGCTTATAATATCAGTGCTAATATTCATGGCTGTTTGTGTGGTCCAAGCGATGCAATCCACAAATCCACACTCTGCTATCTTCTCCTGGTTATAAGCAGTGCGTTGTAAAAGGCTAAAGATAAGAAAGGTTTGGAAAGAATCACTGCTATCAGATTTTTATCGTCGCTGAAATAACCCCATACCATAAATATAGTGTTACTGTGAATATTGCTTGAGAAATAAAATGCACTGTATTGCCTCCTTCCTTGGTAGCTACCCACTAACACAAATTGTCTTTCAGTATTTTGGCCTCATATATATATGCAGTTGCAAATCTCTGAACAACGCTATTGACAGTTTTAATATAAACACTCTGAGAGCGCAGCCTCTGTGCTATCTACGAAGACAAGTTGAATTCCTGCTTGTAGAGCGAACACCCCCTGTGGACCAATAATACCAATCCCTGGTGATAGATATATACAAAAAAGCCTCACTGAAGGCAGAATTGAAAACAAACTGTGCACATGCTCATACTCCCATAAAGGGAGAAAAAAATAGAGAGTTAGTTCTGCATAAGATCTTCTCTGCAACACGGGTATGAAACAGCACAGGCTCTGCTACAGTATCTGATACATGGTGTATAAAGGGAGCAGTGTCAAGCATTGCAAGGAGCTCTGAATGAAACATCAGTCAGCGGAAGTGATTCCTCTGTGGTGTGGAGCTCCCACGCACAATAGCATCTTCCTCCAGCGGAGGGCCCTCTGTCAGCAGGCCAGCTCTCATCGGCCGCCCAGGAACAAGGGCCTTCTCTCTGAGGCGGAGAGGAGTACTTAGCCCCCCCATCGCACCCCCAAGTCCTCTTCCTTTGGTTTACTGGATCCTCCTGCTGAGTGATGAGGGGCGAGGGCTGGACAGGACTGCCTGAACACTTGTGTCCAGAGCATCAAACCGCACTCGCTTCCTGTTCATCTATCCTTTCATTTCATCACTGAAGCTTATTATGTTATCATCATAAAAGCACATGTATAGCTGCATTCATCCAATTTGAGTTAAGGATTTCGGTATGGATTTGTTTATGCTTTGCATTTCTCCATACTTATATAAGATGAAAGGTACAAGGTTGGACATTTGTGGAACTTCCAATCATATTAATTGCCATATTCTCAATATTTAGAAATAGGACATGAAGAAATTAATAATAAAGAAAAGGTTAGGCTTTAAAATACTCCCAATAGGTCAGCTTGATCTCACTATCACTGAAACAAAGCTATTTCCATTCAACCATAGGGTAGCATTTTGCAACCAATCCATCTTCCCAAAACATGCACAGTTGGACTTGGGGAGTTAACCAAAAACACCACGTCCTGCTGGTTTGAAATCAAAATTCAGCTGCATGGAGAGAGCAAGCATTTTTGTGCGAGAAAGTGACCATTACAGTCACTTCAGAAACAGGGAGCTGCTGTGAATAAACACTGTAACAACATATCAGTGATGTGGCAACACTGTGGCTGCTTAGAGAACATTTTGGCCGCAAAATGGTAATCGATACGGTCGTAAACGCGTCACGTCTGTGAGTTTGTTGTTTTGAGTAATTTCCCCAGAATCCATTAGTGTCACGTTGCTGTGTGTGTGCATGTATCTTGCCTCTGTGGTTTGCGTCTCACTCTTGTTTTACTTTGCTAGTATGTGTCTCCTGTGTCTCCAGTGTTACTTCCTGTCTGTCATTTTTCTTGATTACTTTCACCTGTGCCTCATTTTTTCCCGTTGTGTTCTTGTACCTGATTACCTCAGGTGTGTGCGCATAAATAGCGCTGTCTTCCCTTTGGTCGTTTCTCAATTCTAAGTATGCAAGTCCGGACTTGCGTTCTCGGCAAGTCCGGACTCGTGTACTTAGAATTGAGAAACGGCCTGCGTCTCCTCCGCAGCCATTTCTACGGCGGAAATGCATGACGGGTTATTTGGCTCCACCATGTCCACACAAGTCACCACCGATGCATGCTCGATAAAACGGGCGGAGCGAGACCACAACTGGGAACTTTTCACGTTCTCGGCTTGATGCGTACTTTGAATTGGAACAGTATTTTATCTCCGTCTGATGACTTATAACGAGTTCGCGAGAACGCAAGTACACACAAGTACACATATTGAAAAACGGCCTTTGTGCTTGGTTGTGATATCGTTTCACCGGTGCCTCATTATTTGTTTTCCCCTCCTGTGACTTTATTAGATTTTGTACTTTGTGGAATGCTTTTTGTTTTGCACTTTAAGCACCAGCTCAACTGCCTAGTCATTTGTTAGTTAAGTCTGCTTTCTGCATCCTGACACTCCAAGCCTGACAAAATAAGGTTAGACTAACAATAAAAGTGCACCACAAGCACGATAAGCAATGTATAATGAAATTACTCTAAATATACAGAAAATAGCATGTTTATCAGAAGCATTGCAATCCAGTAAAACAGGGTCATTGCTAACAAATAAACAGAGTCTGAGGAAAAGCATCAAACCATAGACCGTATATGAGCACATGGCTGTTATTTTACGCTTGTGAACTTGTCCTTTAGTGCTTGTCTAGTGCACTGTACATAGTAGTATTAGACTAAAAGCTGTTATTCACACACACACCATTATGCATGCGCAGAAGTATCAATGGGTGCATTAGGAGCAATTTGGGGTAAAGTATCTTACCCAAGGACTCTTTGAGCAGTGGTCTCAGAGATTGAACCGCTCTACCTCCGAGCCCCAGCCTCCTCGTCAATAGACGTCTTAGTCATGTTAGCGATGAAAGACAGTTTACTGTATCTATTGCAAATAACTGAAGAAAGAAAATCATTCCACAGCTGAACAGATCAGTCACATGTACACACATACACACACGATTAGCACTAGCTGATTAAAAAAATTAGTATAACAGATACTTGCTTTCTCTTGGTGTGAAAAATGATGAGCGAAATGTTACACGAGGTTGAGCTGTTATTTAATGTTCTTGTTCTATGCTTACTGATCTGTCACTACAACATCAATAGAGATGATTTGCATGCAGCCTCCCACCTCTGTATGTATTCAACTAAATGTGCCACCCAAGTAAACCTGGGTCACCAGTTTACTGGACTGAGTAGCGGGGGCTATCAGCTGCTAATAAGCCTCATCACTTCACAGTTAGCCATCATCTCACAGTTACATTTCACAAATTGCTCTGACCCAAGATCAGCAGGTGACTACTAAAAGCACTTATTCCATTTTCTCGTTACTATATGAAACAATGCCAATGTCATGAGAGACAATAAGCAGCTATGCAGTTAAATAACTCTGCCCCACTGCTAATAGATATAATACTGAAGAGAGGAAATTGGCTTGTAATGAATATCTGTCCCTGTTGGCTGACAGAGATATGAGGGAGGAGTGGCCCTCGTCTACCCAGGGAGGAGTTGGGGTAATGACTCCAGCTGGTGGTGACAGATTTTTGGGTAGGGGGACATTGGGATGTTGGCAGGAGCCCATGAAGGAGGCTGATACAAGCTCTAGGCCTGGACAATAATCAAACCACAGCCTGGTGCTGGTTTCACCTCAAATGGGAATTGTGTCAGATTCAAGTTTGAAAAATACCAGTTTCCAACATGCACTCATTTGCATTTTTATGACTCCTCAAAAAGACAAATTGCTGTCAAGGGGAAAGTGTTTTGTCGCTGTAAGTAAGTTAAACATATATACAAAAACCAGTTTGAACGTGACCAAAATGGGGTTGTTTTATCCGTAGCTGCATTCATTTGATGGTCGAGTTCACATGATGTATTCATCATTAACCAGAAGAATCTGAGGTCAGACAGAATGAAAGTGATGGTACCTCTCGGAATCCGCTCAGGCAAATTTAGCACATAGAGATCCTGGCTGTGAAAAAGGTTAGATCTGAATATTATGACTGCTGTGTCAGTCAGAGAATAAGCCGATGGGCAGCAGGAGAAAAATGATTAAAAGTGCTGCTAGAAAATTACCTTTCACTGCTCTAAGGTTTGCTAGAAAATTAGACACATCACAAAAAATATTCAACCAAGAGATGAAAATGTTATTAACTTCTTTGACCTATGGCAAGTGTGGCCTCTGTGTAGGAGTCAGAAATTGAAAGACACAATTAAAGCCACTGTTTGATGTTTTAGACCACCAGAGGCACTGTTGAGCATTGTGCACATGAACGAGTCCCTGTTCTGGATTGTAGCTCGTGCTGTGGGTTTTATACGCTTCCATTCACAGACTGCAAATATGTAACAATTGGTAACAATAATGTAACAAAAAAAGAGCACAAAGCAAAATAAATGTAGACTGCAAGTCTACAGTACCGACAGTACCTAAGGACCCGGTCACACAGTCCTTAAGACAGGTTGGCAATTGCCTGGCAACCACTGGTTACTTGGGAAAAATAAGTACTCCTGTGCTGGTTGCAAGTGTTGCATGGTTGCGACTACGACTGGTCACTAGCACACTGACCACTGTATCAGAGTCTTAGAAAAAAAGGAGCTTAAAATCAGCACAGTAAGTCCCCTTTAAGATCAATAACTCTTTGAACATAGATTGTTACCGCTTTGTGTGTGTGATGCTGTCATCAAATGAGAAAAATCATAAACGTGGGCGTCAAGTAAGACTCACTGCAGCTTTTAACTCATCCATCTATTCTCTAATAAACTTGCTCTGTTCAGGATGGCACAGGCAACCTGGTTCAAAAATATTGAAAAGAATTATGTTTTGAAGCAGGAAATTAATTCATAGTCATACTCTGAGTTTATCTCTGTTCTCTTGCTCCTCTCACATATAATCCTAATTTTTCTCAGCTGCCATGCGAGGAGTGTGCGCGTCGTGAGGTGCCGATGTGATGGACATCAATCAGCGTTATCATTGTTATCATCTCAGGATGACGCATAAACAAAACAATAGTGTGAAAAGAACCAGTGTATCTGCAGGGGGATGACAACCCATCGAGCGCATGTTCTGGAGCTGTCAATCCGAAGAATGACATCACTGATGTCTGGCACTGCAGTATCCATGCGGGGAAGAATTAGCATAATACGGCGTTATGGGAGACAAATGACATAGTGGGAGGAACAATGAACAATGAGCAGCCTGTGTGATTGTCAAATAAACAAAGTAACAATGAACTCTGTGTCAACACCACAATCAGTGGGGCTGTGACAGGGGGAGGTCTCCGTGGGGTGCTACAGTTTGATTGCAATCTAAAGTTCTGCGTAGAAATATCTAATAGCTCATGCCTCCGTCTGCAGCTCCATTACTCCCGACTATTCGCCCCAAATATTGAAATAGAAAATAAAACAAAATTTTCCAAATGGATTCACTTCTTAACTTGATGTGTTTATGAGTTACAGCCTTTTTCATTGCACAAAAAGTGGTTTGCAAAGTTTTGCTACCCATTCCTCTGTGTTTAGATCAGTAGGTTAATGCAAAACAACACATTAAATATTTATCACTGAAAACACATTTCCATCAGGTGAGGAGGTCCAACGGCTTGTGCGAAAGCACTCCTGAATAATTAAAACCAAATAAAAGCAGATGTGCTGCCAGATTATTACTTTATTGGTTTTTTGTGCAGAAATATGACAGTGTTTACTTGCACGGGAACCTTCCTTCTGTGGTGGACCCAGTGATACTAAACATCCTCTTGTATGGGGAACTACAGAAAACGCTGTAGTGATTCAGATATAATGGGCCAATTCCCACTTATAGATTTTTGAGCCCAAGGAACGTTTCTGTTGGATGATCAGGCACTTTGATTTTGCGAAGCCATCTTTCAATTTTGTGAAAGATTGTTAAGTAATGATGCAAAAGTGTTGGGTTAGAAAGGGCTTTGGCAGGCACAATCAAACTATTTGGTATTGTTATCCGTATTACTGATGGACAACACTTCACATGCATAATTCTGGCCAGCAGCTTAAATTTGCATCAGTTGATCTGGTCAGGTTATAACTGGCCCACTCTGTCACACCATCTGCAGTAAACTTTCTTGTTTTCGTGATTGACAGACGTCGACTCATTTGGCTTTCTTTTAAAGTTGTTGTGCTGAATGCTTGTTGAATAAGTCTGCTCTCTTTAGCGTTTTGGTTGCTTAGCCACATCAAATTTTTTTAGCTACTAAAAGCTCACATTCTGCTCCCAGTGTTTACCTACAGTGAAAAACACACTCAGTTGATATGTAACTACTCAACACATTTGCTATGCACTCTTCAGTGGACCAGCACATCTATTATCCTGCTGTTGTTTTTTTTCTATCCTCCTTACTGTAATGCTCTCCTCTCTGTTTTGCTGATTGGCTGCAGAAGGTGCACCTGCACTCTTATAAAGCCAGAGAGGGTGGAGCATGGAGGTGCTCCAAAGACTAATCTTTAAATCTAATTAACTTTTATTTACTCTGTTCATTTTTTTAAAGGGTACTGCCTTTTCAGTGCTAAAGAACACAATCTGAATGGGACCGTGGTCCGTATAATTTTAATAAAATACTTCAATATTAGCAAAGAAAAGAAAGAAATCTGAGTAAATTCTAACTACTAGATGGCTTATTGTATTTGTGGGGACCGAAATAGGTAATAACAGTAAATCATAAATGTACTTTGACACTTCAAATGACAGCAGAAATACATAAAAAGTAAGAAATGATGAAATAATCATGATGTAGTGATGAACTTCTACATGTAAATACGTACATACGTAGTATGACGAGTAACAACTTGAGGCAGGATAAAAAGAAAAAGTAAAGTTGGAGTAAGACAGGGGGGCGATTTACAGATAAATGCAAACGTATCATTATCCACTAATTTATTATTATGTCTCTTAGCTTGTTATTAGTATATGATCTTCATCTACATAATTGGAGATTAAGTATCGGAATTTCAGGAGCGGGACCACGCCTCCAAACACAATCTCTCCGGTTCTCATCTATATAGCTCTTCACTTCTATTTAGTATCTGCCAGGCTCGGGAGCCGCCGCCAGTCCCCTTCGAGGCCTTCCCCAAACCGCATCTCAAAATGTCCAAGCCTTTACCTACTAAAATGCTGTCAAACCTAAAATGAGGACGTGGGCCCAGCTAGTAAATGGACTGATTCTTATATAGCGCTTTTCTACTCTCCCGGAGTACTCAAAGCGCTCTATACAACATGCCTCATTCACCCAATCACACACACACTTTATTCTATACTTTATTAGCACTCTAACTAACATTCATACTCCAATGGATGCATCGGAGAGCAACTTGGGGTTAGTACCTTGCCCAAGGATATTTGGCATGCAGACTAGGGGAGCCAGGGATCAAACTACTAACCTTCCAATCAGTAGCTGACCTGCTCTACCACCTGAGCTACAGCCGCCCCAGTGAAATGTTAATTATGAGTGAAGTACTTTTGAACAAGGCAGATCCCTCCTGATTTGCTCCTTGCTTATTCCTTAGAGACCAGGCTAATGTTCATGCACCGTCTTAAACAGTAGTGTTGACATTTGGTTCATGAGAATGGTGAGTGAACCATTAAGTCCAGCTATGAGTCAAAAAAGCGAGACAATAAGATGACGACGCTTAAATTCTCTTAATAGCCGAATGGAGATTCAGTATTTAATAATCCTCTGATGGTTCATCAGTATGCAGTTTTTATAGTATTATTAAATAGTATAGTTTTTGTTATATGTTGATACATGCTGAATAATCCAGTGATGAATATTTCTCCCACTGAAAATGTCTTAATGAACAGAATCAACTTTTTGGGAGTTATTCTTGTAGTAACTGTCTTGGGGTCTTGGAGTAATCGGACCTGGTAGTGAAAGTGAACTCAGCTTTCCAAAAAATGTGATTAATCACAGTTAATTCATGATGTAACAATGAGGGGCAATTAGTTTTTCTCACAAAGCTAGTTTCGTAGAAGAAATCAGGAAGAGGCAAAATACTTTTTTCATGGCACTGTACGTACAACTCTGCCTTTGGGATGAAATCAAATAATAATAATAATTTGTTCCATTCTCTTCCAGACAAATTTCTCATCATCGCCCACATTAGGCTGAAAATATCTTGCCGTTTCAACACAAGAGCAGAATTAAGAAACTCCTCTGGTTTTCATGCTGTGCCACACATTCACTCTGTGACAGTCAATGTATCAATTAAGAAGCAGGTGTCTCTATTGCCTGTCTTCAAGGAATTACTCGTTAATTCACCGGTGTCATGATCAGAAATAAGGCATCATTTATTTTGGCTTGTTATGGTCCTGACCACATCAGGCAAAAATTGGAGGGAAATATTTTACATCTGTGAGTGTGGGATCAAAAGAAGACCTCCTTTACTTCCCAGAGACGAGAAGGCGTGACAGGTTCTGACTGCATATCCCAAAGAGACCACCCTGCTGAGAGGCTCTTATCGCCACTGCCTCAGACGTCTGTCGCCATCTACTGTAAGTACCGTTAAGAGTGTCTCAGTGGGGGTCCGTGGACTTTTGAAATTGGCTCTCTGTTAGTGCACCCGTCCGAGAATACTAATGTCAGGAGCTCTGTGCAAGCGCTGCATACTGAAGTCAGCGCACGACGGGTGAAATCGGACCTTCAGCTTTCTACTGTATAATTGAAGGGCATATAAACATTTGCAAGTTTTACTTTGTACAATACTCTTGTATGGTACACTGCACTCTTTTTATATGAATATAAAAAGAGTTAGCTTGATTTAACTTTCCAGATGAATTAAATGACACGGACAAACTCCTTTTAAAGGTCCTCCTGGCAATGAGCAAAAGAGCCATCACTAAGTAGGCGACAGAGCCACAAGCACCTTGTTTATTAACGTTGCTGAAGAGCTACATACTCAAGAGCAGCTGACATATGCAAGAAGACTTCAAAAAGAAGTGGGAGAGAAAAGGTGGGAGCAATGGTGCTTATTTGGGCCTTGAAACAGACTTCAGCTAATCGTGTGAGGTGGAAGAAATCATTCTTTTATGGACTTTCTTTCTTTCTTTCTTTCTTTCTTTCTTTCTTTCTTTCTTTCTTTCTTTGTAAATTGTGAATCTCATCCCTATTTTAACTCTTCGAGGATTGTGCATTAGTTTGCGTGTGGTGTTGGTTTATTTGTTTATTTGTGTAAAATGTAAATTAAAAAAAGTAAAATAAATAAATAAAAGTGCTTGCTAGAGTTCACAGTCATACATGATGTTACAGTTAAAGCCCAGACTTCTAAACTTTTAAGAAAATCTGCTTTTGTTTTTCATTTTTACACTTGACCTGAGATAAACTTTATTCTTCCAAGTGAAAAACGGTTCATCACTACTTATGGTCCTCCTGGACTTACACTACCTGGTGAGCAAATGTGGAGCTGGATGGACCTGAGGGGATCTCCCTATTAAGAAATATATGTGTGCCAAATAAATGTTACAGCCCATAGCATTTGGTTTGGACCTTAAAAATGTATTCCTTTGTCTTTTTACCCCCCCTGTTCAGCCTCATGGGCAGCCTCTGGAACTGCTCCAGGGTCAGCATCCTTTCATCTTTCACAGCATTATACTACTTTACCACAGGATGGCGTTGCTGTGCTGCCACACAGCCCAGCTGATCAACCACAAAAGTAGTAGCCCTGCAGTCAGTCACTCAGCAGCTCGGCCAATTGGATCACAGGGGCCACATCAGCACTTAGGAAGTAACTTCCTACACTGCCTGTCTCAGTTTGTTCCCCTACACACACACACACACACACACACACACACACACACACACACACACACACACACACACACACACACGCACACTAAGTATATTCACTTTAAAATACAGCCTCTGTTAAAAGTCACTTTATGAAGCAGCCGCATTGTTTTGCTGCACTTTTACGTGGTTAGCTTGATGAGCTGGATTTCACCAGCAAGCCGGAGTTACACGAGTAACAAGTTGCACTTTGAGATACAGTAGATAGCCATCCCAGACACATCGCCTGAGCGCACACTCTCTCTCGAGGCTTCTACACATGGTCTGGCAAATGAGACACAAAAGAACCAGACACGCTGACACACACTCATCGCTCCCCTTCTTCCCGCCCCATGCAGTTAGAAAACAAGATGTGCCGATATAAGGAGGATGTGCAGCAACCCGGCTGGTTGACACAAAAGCTACCCCTGTCTTATTGCTGCAGCACATGCACACCAACGATCCTTGTTTTCTTTGGTTCTGTGTTTGTTTGAGGAGAGAGGGACCGGGAAAGGATCAGTGTTTGTACTTTGCATTTAAATTGTCCCCCAGATTGTGCATGTTTATGCACACACAGCACACTGGTGCGTTCGTATTTTGAAATAAAAATGCGTCACTTTTACATTCGAGCTCTGAGAGTTTAGTTTTAATGCCATTTTCCAGGCATCGGAGACAAAAACAAAGAGCAGTTTGTATAATTATATTTTGCACCAAAAATAAACTGAACATGGCTGATGACCGATTCATCGTTTCATCTCCCTTTCTAAGAAGAACATGCAATCTGACACGATATCAATAAATGTCAAGAAACACAGCACACACACACACGCACATATACAACACTGTAGAAATGCACACTGACATAACCTCACTGTCGTGGCCATTGCTCACTGATGGTCGCCTTACAGTCAACATGACCGCAAGATGCCGTTAATTTAATCAAAAGTTAATCTTTGAAACTTAAGCCCACCATCACCATCACCGTCTTCAAAGTAAGATTAGCAATTTCAAGGAAGGACAAAAGCTCCTGAACATTTTGACACTTCCAAGCTCTGAGAACCTTCTGCTATGTGTCACTGTGTACAACAATAGTCTTTATATATGAGAAAGACTTGATGAATGAAGGAGAAGCACAATCTAATTTAGGACAAACGCATCACATCTTTTTGTGTGTGTGTGTGTGTGTGTGTGTGTGTGTGTGTGTGTGTGTGTGTGTGTGTGTGTGTGTAGATGTGGTTGACACCCTGACGGTTGATCCTGCTCTGCTGCTGATCGTCGTCGGCGCCGTGATGTTCCTCGTCACATTCCTTGGATGCGTCGGGGCGCTGCGTAACACCATCTGCCTGCTGAAGACGGTACGTCTCTGTGGCGGTTCGTCGTCTTCTTTCTCACTCCGGCCGGCCGTGGTAACGAGCTGCCATTTGTCCTGCAGTTTTTGGGACTCCTGGTGGCCATTTTACTCTTGCAGATTGCGGCGGTCCTCGTGGGATACTTTTTCACCGACACGGTAACACAGCGCCGAAAAGTTCTACTAAACTGAAGCAGCAAACAAACCGCCGTGACAAGTCTCTTGTTATTCAGGTGATGGAGAGAACCGAGAGGCTGATGATGGAGGCAATTGAACGATACAGGGAGGACCAAGACCTGGAGAACGCCATCGACTTCATCCAGAAGAAGGTGGAGATGAGTTTTTACATTGGGTCATCCTTTTCTTCTTTACGGCTGTGATGACTGTGCTTCTGCCTGACTCTGGTTGCAGTTCCAGTGCTGTGGAGTTGAAAGCTATAGAAACTGGTCCCATAATGCCTACTTTGAGTGTTCAGACACCAACCCGAGTGTGGAGGCCTGTGGGGTTCCCTTCTCCTGCTGCATTCGCCTACAGAACCAGGTCAGAACCAGCCAAAGGCAGCCAGGTGTGATAACTCAGGTGCACCAGGCCATTCTTTACTTAAGCAGAAGTACAGAAACCATGGATGTTTATGCAAAAGCAGCTGAACCCTGTGCGTCATTATGATGCATGATTGTTGTTCAGATCTGAAGCAGGACACAGGCAGTGAGACGTTTCAGTTGCTTCTGGCTTCATTGTAAATGGTAGGCGTTCCTCTACATCCACACAGTGGAGGAACGCTGAGATCATTTCCTCAGCATGGGCAAAGGACTCCGTCATCAGATTTTCTTTGTGTACCGGCTGTGATCAGCTGACCTGCTGGTGTGAGCAGAGATTGTATGAGCAACCTTGGCTGGTGTCCCTGCCACAGCATACTGTCCATTGTCTTTACACCGAATCACATACATCAGCTTAAACAAATGAATCTCTGCTGCGCTGGACGTGACGCAGCACTGAGCACGGCCGCCACCGTTTGTGTGAGCGGAAATGACTCGCCACCTAAAAATGGTTACTCCCTTTATGCTCGCCCTTTTTCAGCAGCACTAGCTGCAGTTGCTTTAAGTACACCTTTTAGCTTCCTTGTGGATAGCTAGCACTGGAGGCATTCTTAGTAATGCCAACAAAGACCACACACACACACCTATGGTATCAATTTTAAAATTGACAGGCCGAGACCTAAGAGTCTGAAAATCTTGTGACTACGATAACTGGAGGACGAGGCGACATAGGATTGGAAAAGTGATACCACAGGTGTGTCTGCCAGGAGGCAGAGAGGCAGCACTGGCTGATTCCAGCTCAGCTCACATCCTGTTTGATGGGGACCACAAACGGACCGCTTGTCCATGCTGGTCCAGCTTCTCTTCGATTTCTTTCTTTTGCAGACGATACTGAACACCATGTGTGGTTACGGGATGCAACGGCTGGGGGAGAAACTGGCCCGTCAGGACATATTCACCATCGGCTGCCTGGACAAAATTGTCTGGTGGGCCAAACACAACCTGCTGCTGGTGGCTGGTCTGACCGCTGGCCTGCTGCTGCTCGAGGTAACGCCAGTTGAGCTTTTGGCTGCAGAAAAGTCGATGAATGACACCGACAGCAGTTTCTGACCTCTCCTGTGTTGCCTTGAGCAGGTCTGCATGATATCTCTGGCTGCTGTTCAGATCTGCTGGATAAAAAGAGTCCTACGGCAACAGGAAAGAAAAGCAGCTCAAAGCAAATCGGAGAGGAAGGAGAGCCTCTGGTTTCCTCCTTTCGCACACTTTGATGATCAATAAAACCCTGTTGAGAACGTGGGGTGAGATGCTGCTGTGAATTTATAGGAGCTGTGGATCTGAGGGTTGTACAGCGGGTGAACGCGGCGATGCAGGAGGCAGTTGAAACGCTACCTCGTGTAAAGCCCCATTTCATTTTTTAACTCAGTCAGTTTTGTCATGTTTATGTAGCGCTCGGCGTCTCCGTCGCCGCCTTGCTACTAAATAGAATTTATAATTCATCAAAATGACCTGAATTAGTCAAAACATCATCTTAACAGATATATTTTTTATAATGTGAAAACGTTTCTTTAACATATGATGAGCAAGGTGTTCTTTGGTCAGCCTCAAAGCTGTCCAGTGTGAAGGCTTGTAAAGGACGCCTTAAAGTAAGCATAGTTTTCTAACATTAAAAAAGAGTTCATGCTGTGAAAGCCCAATCTATAGTTCTAAAGCTACATCTGTCACTGAGCCCACGCTCCCCCCTGACTAAGCTCCCCGACCTCCTGTTGCATGCTCAGCAGCCAGGAGACTGAAGTTTGCTCCGGTCTGCAGGACCTTTCCCAACTTGCTGTTTTTTCCCCTGCTGGCACTAAAAGCTACTTGGTTTGGGCTCTGGATAAAATGTGACCCTTCACACTGAGGCTAATGCCAAAGGACACCTCGTCCATAACAGAAACACAGCAGCTGCTTTAGTAACAATTCCTTACCCCAGCAATGAGAATGAGCTGTATTTGACCTGGGAACAGACGTGTTTGGGATCGACACTGTAAACAAGAAATAAATGGAAATGGAAAAACAGTAAAGTCTTCATTTTTTACATCTGTTTATTTGGTTTAATTTGTCAATACAAGCGGCCTGAGGAAGTTCTGCTAAACTAAAATCTTTGAACATTTCACAATGTGTCCATCTGCTCTGAGACCCCCCGGTAAGCCCGCCTAATCCCTGTTGTTCTTCCCAAACTCATTAAGTCATCAGTAGCATCTTTAATCAGTGGTGGATTATTAGCTCAGACAGCTGCAGTTGCGTGTTGTTGGAGTGAGTCAGTCCCGTGCGCCCTCACGCTTGCGTTATTGGATTAATGCCTGCAGTGCTTTGCGCAGGTACAAATAACTGCAGTAGCGACCTGCATATATAACCCTAACCCTTGACCCCTAACCTGCAACAATGAAGTCCTTTTACTGTCCAACCTAAACCCTTAAAAAAAAACAAAAAAAAAACGGAATTGTCGCAGAAGTGAGAGGGAGAGAGGACCCAGGCGCGGTTTTTAGACTGAGTGTGTTTACTTACAGCGCTCCAAAACGTATTCCAACAGTTCACTAATAATGCAGTTCCCAGCTGTGCTCGAGTGCCTGTGGTAGCCCAGTGGTTTCCCCTAAGCGGAAGTAAGGTAGCAGGTCCGCTAGCCTCCAGTTCAGTGTAATAATCCCACTTTGAAGGTCGCTGCATCCAATTCAATGCCGCTGGTCGTAGACGACGCTGATTGTAAACAGCTGGCCGAGTGACGGAGGACCGAGACCGCGCAGTGTTTGTTTTTTTTGTTTTTTTGAGCTACGTTCCAGTCACGCGCCAAATCGAACGGTGCCACTCCATTGGCTGCTCGGGAATCTGCGACCGCCCTCGATTATGCAAATCGAACGGTGCCAGTCGGCGCACGCCATTGGCTGCTCGGGAATCTGCGACCGCCCTCGATTATGCAAATCGAACTGTGCCAGTCCCCGCACGCCATTGGCTGCTCGGCAATTTGCGACCGCCCTCGATTATGCAAATCGAACTGTGCCAGTCCCCGCGCTCCATTGGCTGCTCGGGAATCTGCGACCGCCCTCGATTATGCAAATCGAACTGTGCCAGTCCCCGCGCTCCATTGGCTGCTCGGGAATCTGCGACCGCTGTCGATTATGCAAATC
>VURO01028288.1:3426-20826 GCA_015108175.1 Pelvicachromis taeniatus
GGACACACAAACCCCTCCACCACAATAAGGTAGCGATCCACGGAGGAGTAAGAAAGAAAATTATCAAATAAAAAAATAATCATCATTGGCAGATCTGAGCTTTTGACTACAAACATAACCTGGTCTTGTCCAGTATGTTTATATTGTTATCTTAAAATGTAATTTTCTCTATAAAAAAATAGACATTGACAAATAAATCACGTAAAGATCTTAAGATTATTATAACATAATATAATTCATTACATTATTTTAAATATAATAATATGATTTACGCATTTTGTCATTTTTCTGCAACAAGTATAACATCCATACCGCAAAAAAAATTATCATTATTCTTCTTTCTTTATAAGCAGCCGGTCTTAAATTGTGGTTTAGAACTAAGCATATTGTTTACCTTAGGTGTTTTATCACAGCAGCTGTACACTTAGTGTACTGTAAAACCAAAACAATAGAGGTTCAAAATTCAATACCATTTCAGAAATAGTAAAAAACATCTGTGGAATCATAATGACTTGAAGCAATTTAATTCTTTAATTAATTTTTTCATTAAAAAAAATGAAAACTTTTTTTTATAAAAAGTTGATAGTTGAATTGAAAATGTACAAACTAGGCAAACTTGAATTTATAAACACTACTGGAAATATTTCTTTACAAATGAAGGATGCTGTAAATACCCTAAAGCTGAAGATGGTAAATGGACTGATTCTTATATAGCGCTTTTCTACTATCCCGGAGTACTCAAAGTGCTCTATACAACAACCACATTCACCCAATCACAGCCATTCATACAAGCACTATTTTTTTTAGTTCTCAATCTAATACATTCATACACATTCACACTCCAACGGATGCATCGGAGAGCAACTTGGGGTTAATATCTTGCCCAAGGATATTTGGCATGCAGACTGGGGGAGCCAGGGATCAAACCACTAATCTTCCGATCAGTAGTTGACCTGCTCTACCACCTGAGCTACAGTCACCCCAGGATGCTTTCTTACCGGGCCAGCCAGCTGCTCAAACAGCCTTCTGAGGCCTTTCTCCTCCTTTGTCTCCTCTGCTGGAGAGCTGGGCATGGGTGGCTGATGGAAACAACACAGGATCATGTGAAGCACATTCAGCTGCTTGATTGACTGAGCAGGTAATTGGGCTCCTGGTTATCTACTTACATCTGGCAGGTTGGCATCAATGTTGCTTCCCATCTCTCTGTGAAGAAAAGGCATGGGTTGTCAAGAAAGGTGTTATGACACTTAGCAGTTAGGGTAAGGGATGAAATTAAATTTAAAAAAACAAAAATGTATTTAACCAGGTTATTAAATAATTATTCAATTATACCCAAAAGAGTCTGAAAAAGCTTTTCTTTCAATTTTCTTTAGGTTTGACATATTGCTTTAACTTTTTATTTGCTCTTTTAATTTCATTCCAGGTCCTGAGCTGCACACTCACAAAGCTTCAGCCTTTGTCTCAGAGAAGACACGAATAAGAAAGTCAGCCTCATGGTGGGGCTGGAAAATGGTGGGAACCAGCAGGTAGTGTCCAGGAGACAGTGAGAAGCGTTCTGCGACCTCCCGCATGTTGATGTAGGTTCTGCTGCGTGCCTTGGATGCATTGTAACGGAAGAAATCTTTCCCCATATGGTCCTCACCATTTGGAGCCTAAACAAATGGCGAGAAAAATACATTAAATTCAATTTGCATGTGGACAAAGTGGACTAAACAAAATGGACAAAGTAATGATGTTCAATAACCATAGAAGAGAGTAAGTAAATACGGGGGAGTGAGACAGAAGTGCAAGGCTGGCTTTTTAAAAATATAGCATATTTTAAAATGCAAAGAAGCCATATGACTAATAAAACACACATCCGTTTTACCAATAACATTTTTATTATTAATGAACTTCTTTAGCAGCTGGTATTTGTTCAGTTAGTATGTGTCCAAATGTTCAGTTCTGGTGCATTTTAAAGGCTTTTCCTCCTTTTCATTCTCTCTTAACTTAAATACATTTATATTTGACAGAAGAAATACATAACTGTAATACCTCATGATTTCTATTGATATATTTAATATGCGCCAAAAACGCTTTTGCTAATACTATAGCCAACCTACAAATATCTCTGTTTCTTTGATTCAGTTTATGGCTACTTTAAACTAATATCACAAAAGTCTTCAAAAAAGGTCCTAGTAAAGGTGTTCTGCAAGGTCCAGCAGTAGGTCCCATGCTATTTATGATAACATAATAAAAATATGGTTCAAGTGCACAGTCTACATTGTTTTCAGACCTCATACACTGCAAAGCCAATGGTCTCCAGGTCCAGGCCTTCTTTCCTCAGTTTTCGTCTGTTCTTTTGCATCAGAGCGATGACCACGCTGCAAGTATTATCACCATCAGCATCTTCCAGCTTCAGCTTGAACTGAGGGTTGGTCCAAAATGTGTCTGCAGATTAGAAATGCATAGCTGTAGCAGTTTGAGATAGAGATGCCAACTGAATTCTGCATTTAAACCAGTTAATGCCAAAATACCAAAAAGGAAAAAGATGATATCACTAAGCATTTCTGACACTGTGCTGAATTTGTTTGACTGAACATGTCTGGTTTGTAGATGTGTTGATCTCACCAATGTAGTTCCTGCAGCCTCCAGCAGTGGCACCCCGAATCCAGTTTCCCTCAAACACATTAAGTGCCCACTGATGTTTTGTGTCATCAGTCAGTGAGTCAGGACTCATGTTGCAAATCTCCACTTTGTCATAGCTCCTCTTGAACTCCTCAAATTCCATCCTGGAGTTGCAAACAGCAACAACATTGTCACTCGTAAACTAGCACCGCTGTACTGTGTGTGAATTGAAAAAGTCATCCATCTGATCGCTAGCGAGGTGTAAAGTTAGGACCATGGACTCTTTAACTGGGAGACAACAAAGGCTGTAGCTGAGAGCTGGAATTAACAGAAGATAGTGGTCGCAGCAGATGGCCGCCCCTCCCTGAGCCTGGTTCTGCCGGAGGTTTCTTCCTGTTAAAAGGGAGTTTTTTCTTCCCACTGTCGCCAAAGTGCTTGCTCATAGGGGGTCATATGATTGTTGGGTTTTTCACTGTATGTATTATTGCAGGGTCTACCTTACAATGTAAAACGCCTTGAGGCGACTGTTGTTATGATTTGGCGCTATATAAATAAAATTGAATTGAATTGAATTGAATTGAATAGCTGGCTCAGCCTAAGAATAGCAAGGCCCCAACCAGGATTTGAACCAAAAGCATTCTTGCTGTGAAGTAACAGTGCTAACTATTGCAAACGAGTGTGAAATTTTCTAGTTTGAGATCCTTAACACTACCTGAAACTCATTTACGTTAATTTACTATTTTGTCCACGTCAGAGAATCATAAAAAATCTATGGCGGTTCATTTTTACCATTTTATTTCATTCCACTACTACATTCATTCAGTACATATACAAAAATATTATACAGCAATGCAAAGACAAATTTGTAGACTGCTAAACAAACCACACATCTTAGTCTGTAGTTTGAAATTTATTGTGTGGACTCACCAGAATTCACCATCATCTGCTGAATTCTGCAGTATGCGTTTTTTTTCTGCAGCGTCAACATAATTCCACTCTCTGGAACTGAAAAACAAAAGAAAAACAGCGGATCTGTTACAACCTTAATCAGAGAAAAAGCACCACTATTAAAATAAGCAGTATTACATTTTTATTGGACAACCCCCCCTCCTTCTATCTGTGAAATTAGCATCTGGTGTTCCTGAAATTATCTAAATGTGAAAGCTGGGAAAATATCAGATATTTCAATAATATTATTATGCTTGTTCCTTTCCTGCTAGAACTAGTCTTAAAAGGTTCCAAGGGCCCTTTGGCACCTGAACACCTCAGGGGTACCTGGGGTGTAATTACAGGTTTTTATGACTAAGTCAGTGGTGACTGCATAATAACTTGAAACACAGAAAGATTGAATGCATATGCAAAAAAGAAACCAAGCACATAAAACATCTACATACAGACACATAACTTTTTTTGCTGTTCAATAATAGGTGAACAAGGTGAACCATATTCAAAGTAACAAATACATTATGTGACGATAGACTACAGATAAACTACGAGGAAGACTCACACACAGACAGATCTCTTCAGGGAGACCTGCTTTTCATACTGGAAGGGTGTACTTTATACACAATATGTGTAGTTTCAAGGTCAAAATAAAGTTTTCTTTATTCTTACTTATCACTCCAGGCACCGTTCCACTCAACCTGTCCCCAGGGGTTTCTAATCCGGACCAACTTCACCTTCTGACCTCTGGCATTCACCTAAAATCCCCAAAACAATATTCTTTTTTTACCTGATTTTTGCTTCTGAGAAAAACGAGATCCACATATAAAACATATTTAAAACACATATTTAAAACATTTGTTTTAAGTTTCAATCGAACAGTGGCAGTATAATGTCCTCGTAAGTGGATATTAGGCCCTTGTAGGCCCTTACTGAGACTATTACCTCTTCTACACCTGTGATGGAGTATGCATGTCCTTTCACCAGGCCTGTGGATGTCTTGGCCTCTGACTCTGCAGAGCTACTGATCTGAAGAAAACCAAAGCATGCAGAGAGAGTTAAAACACAATAACTGAGTTGATATGTTGAGTAAACCTCACAGGAAAAATGTTTTGTTTTTACATCAATAGAGCATCCCATCATTGAGCCTCGGTCCAGGGCTTTCATCATGATTGTGAACAGGTCGCTTGGAGCAGCCTTGGTCTCATACATTTCACCCACACCACCAGTAAAGTCCTCCATGGCCTCCATTGTGCTGCCACCCTTCAAGGCTTCATAGCTGCCATTCAATCTAAAATAAAGAGAAAGAAAAAAAATCCTAATGTTTCAGTTCAATTTAATTGTATTGTATTTACACAATGTTTATTTAAATAACCTCTTGTCACATTCATTTTTAACATGCATGTGACAAGACGAATGGAAATATAAAAGACAAACTAAATGTTAAAATGAAGTAAGTGATGTTACTTGGCATATGCTTTCTCCAGCAGAGCACTCCAGAACTCATTGATGGAGACAGAGTGAAGCATGATGAGTTGGTTTCTCACTGTTGGCAGTCTGTCGTCCACAACCACATCGAGCCATTTGTTGTGGTTCCAGAACTGAGGGACCAACAGAGAACATGTTACAAGACAGCATAACTAACAGAGGAACCAGTGAGTTTACTGCCTTCACCGATTTCACTCAAAGTGAAGAAGAAAGTGTTTGTTTACTTAAAATAATGTCATTTGTAAAACTCTTTGTTAGCTTCTTTGTAACTGAAATGTGGTTTTTGCTTCTTTTTTTTTTTTCGTGAAACTGCTATTACCATGATTTCAAAAAAGCTGCAACACGGTGTAAAATGTAAAACACACACACAATGCAATTATTTACAAATGCCATAAACCCGTATTTTATTCATAATAGAAAATACGTCAGATGTTTGACCTTAGACATTTTACTGGTTCATGACTAATATTAGCTCATTTTGCATTTGACAGTAGCAACATGTCTCAACAAGAAAAAGCTTGAACAGTAAAAATACTGAAAAAAGCCGGCTGGAGGAACATTGTGGAACCCATTCTTTGGGGTTTTACTATAAAGCCTGGGTTAGCGTGCTGCATCTCATCAGTGTCTTTTGTTGCAAGCTCTGGTTCACAGCTATTCAAAATGATCTTTTCAAAAGCAAATTCTGAAGTCGCTGAAGCACAACAATTTTTCAAAGAACATTCAAATGCTTGACGCTTCTTTAAACATGCTGTTGTCCTGGTTTTTGTATCCCTTGCGTGTTTGCTTATTCCAGGAACAACTGCAGCATGTAAACATCTTTCTAGAGTCTGTTATTATGATTGGGAGAATCCTACCTGGAAGTGAAAGATACCAGCATATCTCTGATCAAATTCCTGGTCAGGTGGCACAACTCGGGCCAGGGCTTCTTTTTTCATAGTCAATGAAGCAATGGCTGCCAGGAGCCAGCAGTCCCCTGTGGAAATAAACAAGTGCCACATTAATAAATCCATGAAATATATTAATTTTAAAGATTTAACAGGAGTTAAGTAACTTGAATACCAACCGAGCTGTCCTTGGCAAATGTCTGTTCTGTCAGCACCATCTAAGATGAACTTTGGGTTTTTGCATATCTCCTGTTGAAGGGTCACAAAACAGGAAAGGAAACTGGTCGGTTTATCTTTTAAATGACAGGGAAGACCGGTGTGTTTGATAGGTGTGTTCACATTCCAGGCATATTAATTGGCCTGGAATCCCAGTCACTGCACACAAAATACACAGCACGCAGAACACACACCCAGGTCAGAAATGTGTAGTAATTATAATGAGCATGAGTTGTGAGTTGCGCTCTAGGTGTGTTAACAGGTAAATATATTGGAGCTGAGGTGTATGATAAAAGAAAGTGCCAAAAACAGAATAAGAACGTGACATTTTAAGGATTTTATGAGCCAAAAACTCATGAAATTGTACATAAATGTCTCAAAAGTTGATCAGCAAAAGCAAACCTCTCACACCCCCCCTCCCTCCACTTATACTTCACAAAAGTTGGCTCAAGCTTGTACAAACTCTTCCTGCACTCAGCTATATTTACACAGTTCACTTGCAGAACTGGTTTTGCTGCTACAACAACAAGTATTTAATTTCTTGGTTTATGTTCAAATATATTAAAAGTTTTGATCAACTTTCATTTTTTGAATGGCATAATTTCACTCATTTGTTGTCTAATGCTGTCAGTGCTTTTGCAGTCACCTGACACGGACGGCTGTGGTCGTGCAATTCATTCATGTGGATGTATTTGAATAGTAAACATGCACGGTTTTAAGAGTATGAAAAAAAAATCATCAAATAATCATTAGATAAAACATACTGAAGTCGCTCAGTATTCTGAATTCATTTAACAGCACATGAACATCTAACAGATTTTAAGAGCTCTTTTGAGCATAAGAATGCTCAGTGCCTACATACCTTGGGCCTCTTCCATTCAATCTGGACAGGCATTTTCTCGCTGAAGAAGAGTGAGGAGTCCTTGGCAGGGAAATCCGGATCCTCAAACAGGACTCCCTTCATGAGACATTCATGCCTCAGCTGCTCAAAAGATTTCCCATCTGACTGTGTGTTCTCAGCCTGGCTTGTGCTGGAGCCCCCGGACAGAGAGGACTGAAGAGGCATCTTCTACTTCTTCTCTTTTGGGAAGAACCTCGGCGAGTGGAGGAGAAGCAGGTGAGGTGAGGCGCGATGGAGTGCTGCTGAGTGTTTGATGCAGAGACAAGTCTGACAGGTAGGTAGGGCTGTACGGTCCACACCCTCCAGACAGAAACTGGTTTGTCCTCCTGTGGCAGTGAACCTCACCCCTCGTGGCTCGCTCACACTGTGTTGTCTGTTCTCTTTATCAGTTTCTCCTTTTTAAGACTTGACATGCTAAACACTGGGAGAAGTTATTCCTGATTATTTTGCATCATTGGAACAGATAGCAATGATCTTTGTCTAATGCCTGACTGGGATCTGTTAGCCTTGTAGAACCAAACAGAGGATAACTGCTTATTTTCCCACGAAATGTTCAACAGATCAGTAAACTGGTAAATGATTGCAAATATTGTCTGCTTGGACTTTTATAAGGAAATTACTTGGCCTGGATGTACTAGTGCAACATGGCTTTCACATGGAAACAGAGAGAGACAGATATTTTTTTAAGGGTGGGCTGAGATCATAACTGATGCCTTTTGTGTTTATTTTGGTGACAAATTATTGAAGGACAAATGGTCACCCCTATCATTTATTTATGACTGCCAAGCTTTTTATGTAGTTCTCAACTGAAAAAGATGAGAACTACAATTCACCCTAACTGTTGAAAATGCTCGAATGTCATGTCAAGCTTCCAAGTAAAGCAAAAGAAATAAATAATACAGAAGGACTATTGAGTGATCGACACTGTATCAGCCGCAGTGTTTTGTCATTTTTAGCAGGGTTAGAGATTGAAGATCTATCTGTCCCTCCTTTTTCTCTTTTTCTCTGAGCAGTGCAGATGGATTTAGGGTGTGCCAGCATAGTATCTGCACCACCCTGCCCGTCTGACCCACAGCAGTGACACTTCACAGTGTCAGGTATGACATCTACATTCCTGCCCAGCAGTCACCGGATTCCTCTCATAGCTAAAGAAGAACTGTGAGCTGTATTCTTTTGGGTTACTATTTAAATAATGTTCTTGTGACCTTAATTAGACGTAAACTACAAATAAAAATATGGTTGATGGAGTTTTGCAGCATCCTCCTATTTGTCTACCTCCATCCAGACCTTGGCTGCATTACTTCAAAAAAGTAAAAGTAGCAGTAAGAGGTACAGTTACTATTTAGGTCAACATTTACAAGTACAGAAGCATCAAATATACGTGGTAAAGCTTAGTAACAAAAAGTAGAATACTGGTTATTGTTAATATCTTTTAGTGGGCTGACTTCTCTTCTCTGAATAACGTAAATTTAATGTCAGAATATTTCAGGATTTACTCTGCCCTCTACTGTCATTTAGTCTCCTTACATACAGCTGTAGCTCAGGTGGTAGAGCAGGAGGCTGCTCCAGTATGCATGCCAAATATCCTGGATACTGACTCTAAGTTGCTCTCAGGTGCATTGGAGTGTGAATGTGTGTGAAGCATAGAAAATTGTGGTTGTGTAAATGAGACACATTAGCATGCTTTGCCTGCTTGACTGTAGAAAAGCGCTCTGTAAGAATCAGTCCATCTCATGTTTACCCAGTTTTGGTGTACAAGTTAATTCACCTTTATTCATAGTAGCTATGACAAATGTAAGAGACCCAGTGTAGGTTTCACGTGCATCTATGTGTGTCTGGATGTAGCACAGGCTGCGATATGTACACTTATTTGGTTTTGTTATGTGGATTTCTCCTAAATATGAAGCACTGTGCTATACAAATAAAATTAGCATTTCTATCGTAGTGTGCAGCCGTCTGCCCTAATACAGAAACATGTGAAATGTGTAAATACAGCTATTAGCACAGCCGGTAAATACAGAGAGAAAGGATCAACACTTTACAAACTTCAGTTAACAGGTGATCCAGGTGGACTTTCATAAGGAGGATGACACTAATTGTACCATAATTGTGAGGTTTTTTTTTTATAAAGTATAATATCTGTTTAGAAAGTGCAGTGGATCAAAAAATTAAGTACGCGGAAAGCCAAGGATTTATGGTTGGATTGTTATATGAAGTATTAATTTTAAGTTTCCTTCATTGTTCTTAAATATGATACAACAAAAACGGAACGAAATCTGATATTGTTTTTTAAAAAGTTATTTCTTGTTTTGGGCTACAAAAGGAAACAAATCGCTTGGTGACAATCAAAAGAAAAGTTTCAGGCTGGATTTATGAATAAAACATCAAACCCTCAACCAGACTTCATATGAAATCACCCAGGAATATCTGCATTACCTGGGAGGCCCACAAAAATAATGTATATTTACAATTTTTATAAATTGCAGTTAGAAAAGGAGTTATGCGAAAATAAACAAAACAAAAAACAGCCTTCAACGCTAAGAAATTAGAGTTTATACCCAGCAGGCCCTCGGGCACGACTTGCTGCTGTAGAAGAAGAAAAAACTAGTGCTGTCAAGGTTACCGCGTTAATATGGCGTTAACGCAGCTAAAGGCGTCATCATGCTGTGTTATTGGGTGATTATGTCAAGCGGTTTCAGGATGTTGCCATCAAACATTATCAACCTTATACATTTCTGATTTAATATAAAATTCATAAGTTGTTATTTATCCAAGATTAAATTTGTTGCATTTTTTTGGAAAATGAAGCAATAGTTATCCTCAGTATAGAGAGAACTAGATTAGTTAGAAAAGTTATTAGGAGGCCTGATAATTCCTGGAAGCATCTACCTACATGTTAAAACACACCGAGCATCTTTGCTCGTTTTGTCAATATTGAGCACATCAACACAAATCAGCAGAACTCTTAACTTCCTAAATCAGCACACCAACACAGGTTAGTTTCCTTAAAATATATATATATATTTTTTTTTAAAAACAGATTAACTGCGGACATCTAGCTTTCTGGATCAAGACAAAATTTCAGAACAAAACTACCATTATCAGCCTTGAGCGTCAATCTGCCAGCAAGAGTGGTCGTGTCAACTTATTTCCTGCTCTGCCACAATGCAAACATCAAGTTGGTTCAGAAATGGGCAGGGCTGAGAATAACTACACTTTTTAATAATGTGCAAATACATTTCATTGTCACCTATGGTGCAAAGCTCTTTGTAGTCAGCTACCGTAACTTATGTTGGTCCCGTGTATGCAGTGGACTCATTGATCCATGTTCTGACTTGAATCCTCAGTATACCAGAAGTGTATGTCTGTAAAAAAACAAAACAAAACACTTATACAGTGCTGGAGTCAAACTCAGCAGGAGGTGGTTTCTTTTCAGTGTTCCAATGTAACATCGGTTCTTCTGATGGCGATCTACTCAAATTACAATGTGGATTCGACTCGACTGAAAACCTAAGTCATAAGGAACAATGTACAGCATTTTACTGAATAAAGGTCTGCTATAAAAATGTATGTGCCAAATGGCCACGTGAAATAACATGCATTCAGCTGGTGATACAGAAAATGTGCAAATATACTTTTATGTTTGGTCCTCATTTTCACTAAATGTTACACATCATTCATTTTCATTTCTAGTTGTCACAGAATATTTAGTCCCTGTATTTAATTTTATCAAAAATCTTCAGCAGTTTCTGCATCAGCATCAGACCTGAATGCTCTTCTTAAAAGTTTTAATTAATTCAGTTTAAAATGTAACAGAAAGAGAAGCTGTCATACTCTGCAAATGCATAGCTGCAGTGAGACCACACCCAGTGGTTTTCTTCTCCTTATTAGGAGTAACAGCATTTAGCTTTGTATTTTATTTACAAGTAAATAATACCTGACCAATTCCTTTTGACTAAAGAAGGTAGAATTTGGTTCATTTTGTGAACAGTCAAAATACACATCAAACACCTGAAGCAGAGCCTGAAACAGAAAGTCTGAATTAGCAGGAATGCTGATAAACAATTGTGACAGATGGGGTTTGGGTTTATTCTTAGTCTGGCTGACTAACCCAAAGAAAGCCTGGCAATGTTGAATGTACTTTATTGTACACCTCTCAGGTTTGAATACAGTAATTTGCTTTTGGGGTAAAGCTGCCTGATAATATAATTTATTCCGACAGTAACAATATTTCCTGACGGTTCGATGCTGCTTTACATCACAACAGAACTTTATAAATTTCAGACCATCAGTTAAACAAGAAACTGGGAGATTCTTCAATGTTAACTTATTGTGAATTCACTTTGGTAATTAGTTTTTTTATTTAAAAAAGAAAAAAAAAGAAAAAGCCAGCTCATGAAGAATGACATTTCAAGGAAAAAACACACCACACACACACACAACTAAAGACATGTATCTGTTTTTATACCAAGAATTAGTGAGCAAAACAAGAATTGGGCTCCTGAGTGTGTGCTGGCATATAAGCTCTCAGGCAAGAAGAAACACAAAGAAAAACAAGCAAGAGAGAAGAAAACCAAAAAAAAACCTAAAAAGGAGCACCAGATGAGACAGCTACATCTACTGCTCCACTTTCTCTAGTGCGGTTCCCGTTACCAGCAGCAAGTTACAGGCCATAAACTGGACATTGAGCACGTTGCTTGTGTTTCCAGTGTACATTCCCACCAATTCGCTGGACGAGCTGTCAGCTGGGGTCCCACCGTGGGAGTTGCGGATGTCCCATACCCGCACCGAGTTGTCCATAGATGAAGATGCCACTAGGCTGCTGTCCGGACTGAAGGACAGGCTGGTGACACTATCTGTGTGTCCCCTTAGGTCTTTGAACAAAGTCCCTGATGCCAAGTCCCACAGCTTCACCCGCTGGTCCTCACCAGCGGATGCCAAGTACTTGCCATTCGGAGAGAAAGCGAGTGACAGCACAGGGCCACGGTGGCCAGTAAAAAGGCGAACAGACGCCCCCTGCTGGGTGCTCCAGAGTCGCACAGTCTTGTCTGTGGAACCAGTGGCTAAATAGTTAGAGTTCGGGTGGAATTTCACACAGTCAACATCAGAAAGATGCCCTGCATAGAGCCTCAGTGGGTATGTCCGGGAGAATGTCCAGAGGCGGGCGGTGCGATCATGAGAGCAACTGGCAAAGTAAAGACTGCAGGGGCTGACGTCTACATCCCACACAGGGTAGACATGCCCCTGATAGAGCACTGTGTTGGTGAAGCTGCCCAGGTCCCAGTAACGGATGGTTGTGTCCTCAGAGCACGAGAGCAAGCCGGAGCTGTCTGTGAGGAAGGCGGTACGAAATACTGGGCCGCTGTGACCTCGCATCGTCTTTATCTCGCTGCCTGAGCTGTCCTCTTCATCTACCTGGGAAGAAATGATGAAAGATTATCTATTCAATTATTTGATTTTGCTGAAATGTAGCTTAATCTAAATATATTGTACATCATTTATTTGATTTGTTTTTACATTAATAATCTAAATTTGCTAAATAATTTGATCTTAGCATCTTTAATTCTGCAACCTCCAGCTAAACATCCTGTCTTTTTAAATCAGAGTCACCGTCTCCAAACCAGACAGGTCTCATTGCTAGAGATGCGTCCACTGACCAGTGAGGGACCAGAATTGGATGATTTTCAGTCCACCCAACTGTGAGTGAAGACTTCTGTTATAATATTTTTTTTAAGTATTTGCATTGAAGACAAGCTAAATTGTTTGTACATGCTGTGATATATAGTTCATAGAAAGAAAATCAATATCAGCAGGTTACACATTGCAATTGCAGCTCTACTCATATCATCTCGTCAGCCTTCCCTTTCATTCTTGCTGCTTTCATTCAGTCACACCTTTAACACCTCTCCTCCTGCTCCACCCTGCCTGCACTCTCTTCTTCACCTCTCGTGTCTGTTGCTTTGAATGGTTGCCCTCAGGTATTTAAACTCATTTACCTTCACTGTGTCTACTCCTTGCTCCTTCACCTTTCCAACCTCTCCCGCTATTTCACATACATGTAATTTGTCTTTGCAACTCTTCCATCTGCTCCCTACTCTCACTACAGATCATAATGTCATCTGCAAACATCATAGTCCATGGAGACCCCTACCTGACCTCATCTGTCAGCCTGTCCATCACCACTGCAAACAAGACTTCACCACTGTGAATTCTTTTCTGACATTTTCTCAGATTTAATACACCAAAAGAAAACTATACAACTTTAAAAAAAAGAGAAAAAAAAAAGAAAAGAAGAACCTATGGAACCAATCAAGATGCAGGCCTCTCATCACAATGTCTACTTACTTCCTCCTCCAGTACATCACATGCCAGGTGGATGTGTGACACATCAGCCTGATGGGGTCTGGCCTTAAGCTTTCTGGCACGGAGGCTCCACAGCTTTACCGTGGAGGAGTCAAACCCACCGGCCAGCAACCGACTGTCAGCCGAGACCTCAGCAGTGTTCAGCATCTGCTCCGTATGGTGGAAGGCGTAAAAACAGACAGTGGTGAGAGAGGGTGGTCCGTCGCGGACTTTCTTGACGCAGTCCTGCAGAGCCTCAAGGGCTGCCTCATTCTGTGGGATCCCTGCTGGGACCTCCACCCCATCACCACCCTCCGTTCCATCCACTCCTGCCCAGGAGGAGGTGGAGTTTGGAGCAGCTGTCGACCCACCAGTAGCTCCATAGAGCTGGTAGTCTGTCCGCCTTGAGGCACTGACCTCCAGCTGCAGGTGTGTGCTAAGAATCCTACAGAGAGCGCTGTTATCCTCACTCTGCAGGTAACGCAGCAGGTAGCTGTAGGCTGGCTCTGTCAGGTAAAGCACATATTTGTGCTCTAGGAAAGCATTTAGCTTGGGGTTGGTCACAATGTCTTGTGCACTGAGAACATGGCGGAGCTGCTCTATGATGGTACGGTGCTCGCTGTCCTGAAGAAAGGTGCTGTGAAAACGACTGTAAAAACCATCTACAGCCCCCTTCAGTCCAAAGCGCACCATGTCCAGGTGGAGGTAGACAAATAGCGGATAGAGGACGCTGCTCACCTCTTTTGCCCAGGGTATGTCTGCTTCTATTAAGTTGAAATAAAATATGTATATTATTTTAAGGCTTTTGTAATCAAAAACAAAAGGTTTACAATATTGTAACACAGTTCCATCATGCCATTCTCAATATGGAGGTGTTTATGTCTGTTACAGAATGAAAGTCCTTGGGATTTTTTTGTATATAATATGTATTTGCATGTAATTAAATAAATAAATATGAACATAAGTGTATGAAAGACAACAAGTGTTAAACCCAGAGTTTGTAATCCATGTTTCTCTCTTTACAGTCAGGACAAAACAATGTTGACTCACAAAAAAACAGCTTAAGAAATGTTGACAAACTGAAAACATGTCAGCCCTGGATGGTCAATAATACAAAAGCCCAATTATCAGAGAGTAATGCAAATATTTAAAACTGCAGCATTATGTCATCTTTCAAAAAGAAGCCCCAGTAGTCCACAAGCTTTGTCTCTTTTTGCTGTTTATGATGCAGCTTTACCACTACCTAAGAAAGTGGAGCAGAGGCATGAACATCATTGATGTGCAAGTCTAGAGTCATCCACTCAATGTGTAGATCTCATACCTGACAGGAAGGTGCGCAGCTTGGAATACTGACTTTCATACTGCTGTGGGTCATACTGGCACGGTGCAGCAGATACTACGTTGGAACATCCTGACTCCGTCTGCACTGCTCAGACATAGAGAAAGAAGATAAAGGAAGCAGAAATACAACCAGGAAAAGCGTTAATTACACAGAATGTCCCCAGTCAAAGGGTCAAATATATTCCACTGCATTATGATAATGGATTATTTATCTTAACCAATTATCCTTGGGACACAGGTGACCTGGAGCCTATCCCAGCTGTCGCATGGTATACCTCGGAAAAGCCAGGAGTTTAACACAAGATTAAGACAAAAACACAGTCTCACAATCACTTAGAATCACCGGTTACCTATCATATGCCTCTGCACTGTGGACTTAAACCCAAGCAGGCCCAGGGAGAACATGAAAACGCCATACAGACAGACTACAAGGTTCAAGCCCAAAACCAAATCCATGTTGCATTGAGGTGGCAGTGCTAATTTTTGCAGTGAAGCCAATCAATGGTTAAAAGACCCTATGGTGTATATGTAGTGTTTTCTTGTGATCAGTCTTTTCTCATAACTATGTGGCTGTGCGACCTACTAATTAGGCTGGAATCATCATCTTCATCTTACCCGTGAGACTGGCAGCCATTTCTTCGGGTGACTGGTAGAGCTTGGCTCCTTTCAGGGAGCCGTCAGTGTCCACATACTGCCTCCTCTTCAGGTACTGAGCCACAGCATACTGGATCTGCTCAGTGCGAACCCGCTTCATGACCTTACAAGCACAAGCTACAGTGTCAGACACCTGGCACTTTTCACAGCACCTTCTCTCGCTCATCCTTCCAAATCTGAAGCATATACTGACTGTTTTCGTGCTCCCAATGGACTACAAAATACGATACATGTCTGTGACTACTAAAAATCCCCATTCATCATCCCATGGTCAAATGAAACCTCTTGAGCACAGCATGTCCTAGTAGCTAATTACATAGCAAAGCAACGCTGGGGTGTTTTACATTACAAGCATCACAAAGGGCCCAGGCTAGAACTACAAAGGTACGTGCCAACTAACTTCAAAGTCAGCAAAGAACTAGGCATGCAGTGTAAAGCTGTCAAGTTTCGACAGTAGAGGGGGATGCTTACCCCAAGCTAACTGGCTAACTTCCTAATGCTAGAAGTGGGCCTGGCCGCTAAACTTTTAGCGGGATTAATTCCGTACCATAGTTAGTTGGAAATTACTACTACTCACTGCATAACGTGTTGCTGTCGTTCTTCGGGTACTGTGTCCAAATCGACCGCTTTTAACGCATCACTGTATCTAGTTATAGCTACTATACCAACGTAGTTCGCTGCCGCTCCATCGTGGTTATCCAACCCTGTCAGACTCCATCAAATCATGCTAGCTAAAGCAGCTAAGCTAGCTGGCCGCTCTCATCTTTAATCAGCAATTCTATCTACTACTTTCGCCTGGCTCCCATTAGTTTCAAGCTCAAGACACAATCTATCGATAACAGATTTCCTGAAGAAGAAAAACATCTTAGAACACTTATTCTTGATAAACTATAATTATTGTTGGAAGAGCAGTTGATAAATGTCAGCTACTATGATGACATGCACTGAATAATTTGGAGTCTCCTAAAGATTTGACGTAATTTTGATTACATAAATTCGTGTTTGTTTTACTTTAAAAGCTTACATTTCCCTGACATTCGTATAACTTTTCTGATCCAGATGCAGAATTGTGTCTGCCAATCCTTGTTGTACAGAAATCTGTGTGGAAGTGCACTATTAAGTCACTAAATTAACTCTCACAGTACTTCAGCACATACAGTACTTAACGCTCACGTTTTTTAAGCCCCTTAAAAACGTTGAATCACGAGCTGAGTATTTGTAATTGGGTGAATGTGGTCTACATTAAAAAGTTGTTGTTTTTTGATATAGTCTAAATGACTTAGCCATACAATAAGATTTTGAAAAACGTTCCCCTGTGAAAGTGTTACGGTTGTAAAATCTACGGTTCGAGCTGTAAATAAAGTTTTACAAAATAGGCGGACGAGACGATGACGTTTTAATCCAGCGACTGCGCGCGTTGTTTGGAGAGTGTATTCGGTGGATCTGGCGTGTGAGCGCGCTTTTCAGGCAGGGTTGTAGATATTTCTTCATTGTTGAACAGTTCGGGGTACCACCGCAGGCATGTTTAGCCCCCGCACCGCCCCGGGCTCCGGCCGCAGGCAACCGGCCAGGACAACCGGGAGGAAGAGCGTCGTCTCCGGTGCGGCCCCCAGTCTGCTGTTCTCCCCGCGCAGGACGACGTTGTCGGCGAGGTGAGGGTTGTCGATCACATTTACTCAGTCGGAAGGCTCCATATATATATGACAAATAAAGTAAATTTTACAAAGCTGTGAAAAACCCTTAAGATGTACAATCCCATAAACAACAAGAAAATTACATTTATATGTGGGGATTTCAATATAGATTTGTTGAATCCAACCATGAACCACTCATCACTGATTTTGTCCGTACAATGTACAGCATTAGTCTTTATCCCTTAATCTCCCGTCCAACAAGAATAACCTCACATAGTGCTACACTTATTGATAATATTTTCACTAATGTCGTTGACAGGAATGTTGAAAGTGGATTAATAATAAATGACTTAAGTGACCATCTACCAGTTTTTGCAACAGTACAGAGCTA
>VURO01028289.1:8810-26078 GCA_015108175.1 Pelvicachromis taeniatus
TAGTCGCCTTAGTGAGCTCCATTAGCTGTGGCATCCATGCTAGTGTGTGGTCAATGGAGATCCACATAGTCAGCAAACTAACAGGAGGGCGCTGATGCTGGAATATTGAGTTTGTATTATTATTATTATTATTATTATTATTATTATTATTATTATTATTATTATTAATCTGTGGTTCATGTCTATTAGTGCTTTGGTTTCTGTTCTTATTCTGCGCCCCATGTTTCCTTGTATCTGTGAAGCCCATGTCTTTGAGCCTGTGTCTGTAAGTTTGTCGGTGTTGTTTTACTTTGGTAGTCTTCAGTCAGTGTGCGTCAGGTTCTGTTTTGCTGTCCTCCGTCTCGTCATTGTAATTAATGTCAGCTGTGTCTCCCAGGTGTTTGTTTTTGTTCCCCTTCTGTATTTAACGTCTGCTCCTGCTCGTCGTCGCGTTGTACCCTCAAACTCACCTGTGTGTTCCGTTCCAAGTTCTGTTCCTAGTATCACCAGTTAAAGTTGTTTGTTTTGAGTTGCCAGCAATAAAGCTGAGTTCTTTAAGTTTACTTTTGCCTATGTGAGTCCTGCACTTGGGTCCTTCATCCTGCCTGCATGCACACAGCCATGACAGATACCGTGTTTAAGGTTAACTGCTTGCATGCATATTTCATGCTTTAGAAGTCTCTATCTGTTTCTTTTTTATATCTCAAGGGAGAATAAATGTTAGAGAATAAAGAATGAATGCTAGGTCAAACAGAAGTGCTTAGAGCCACAGTCTCCTTGAAATAAATCCAATTTGTCTTGAAAGGTTGTCAAGAAACTTTCTCCTACATTTTCCCCTCGAAGACACACAAAATCTCAGAATAACGGTAAAAAAAAAAATTAATTATGAAATTATGTTGCAAAATATTGGACAGATGAATACTTCAATAGTGTATACAACAGGAATGACAAAAATATGTTTGGCTGTACTTTTTTTCTGTTGCCTGTCTCCTGTATTATCTCTTCCTATTTTTTCGGTTGCTCTTCATTTCTCATTTCTGTCAGAGGAAACTATCGAGACTTTTTATTCTGACATTTGTTTCTCCCTAGACCCCAAGTCCACCGGCTTCGCATTTTGAGTTCAATGTCAGCTAAAGCTCTGTTGCCTCAATTTTCTCCTTTTCATCTCCCTTATCTGCAGTTACTCCCTTATCAGTGCTGAGTATGTGTTAACAGTGTCTCATAAGCAGCAGATGTCAACAGCATGCTGCCTCAGTCAACTTACTCCTGGTGGTCTCATGGTGCCCACTACAAGGCGATAACGTCTCACAATTTTCTCTTATTGTTCGGATGCACAATTCTGCTTCTTTATGGTTTATGCAGGCTTTAATAAAAGTGTGTATAAGCTAGCATTCATTTGCTTTTTTATATAAATATTTACAGAATGCTTTTAATTCGAACTTCCTCTTCATGGAGAAAGTAGTTGCAAAGAAAGCAGAGCAGTTTGCACAGAGTGATCTCCAAATCCAGCTCTCAGATTTAGACTGGACTTGATATAATGATACTGAAAATGCTATCACACCAACCATTTTCATTACAATCACAAGATAAGCTAATTCGAAGCTTGTTAATAAATGACCTTACATACTAGCTAAATATTAATATCTCAAAGAGAAAACCTGTCCACTTAAACTGCCATGGCCATGGAAACTGACTATCTGAGAGGAAAGTATCTGAGGTGTCCACTCCAAACATACTGCAATCTGCCTGTTTTTCCTCCTCCATCTTCTGCAACTCACATTGTCTGGCTTCCCCTGGGAGCTCATTGTTGAGCAATCCACTAAAATAGGAAGGTAAAATATGCTGCAATTTGCTTTTTGATGGACATGTACTTGGTGTTCTCATTAGGTTCTAGTAAGGTGACAGGAAAACATCACTACTCAGGCAAAACAACAAGCGCTAGCATTTGCAAACTATTGAGTGCCAACAGTGTTCATCAACAAATAAGTAAAATCAGTATAAATAATTAATGATATTTACTCACATTGCTTTTTTTTTTTTTGCTTTTTTTTTGTTAATAACATTTGGAGTGCTTTTCCCACCTATTTTTGTAAAAACAACTAAAGTGTTACATTTTATCAAAATGATTCCATTGGAACATTGACAAATTTATAAGCAATTACAAACGAAAGCTTGCAACAAGAATGAGGAAAATGTTGGGAGCATAACACAGGCTGAATTGTCATAGTTAACTTAGGACAAGACATTTGATTATTTTATCAAAATATCCTGTTAGGTGAAAATATTTTGAAAATAGTGGAACAAAATAACGTGGTTGACATTGTCACAATCATCAGAGCAGATTGCATAAACTAATGTGTCATTACATTTTTTTCCACAGCAAAACTTGATGGTAAATCACTAATTTGCAGAAGCCGAGGTTTCTAAAATTGTACCGCTGGGTAAGAAATCTGATACAATGATGCCTGAACCTTGACAGAAAATGATATCCAGCACCAGGAAGAGAAACATTTGTTCTGTCAGCAAAAAGTACATTGAAGGATCAGCTACTCCAACAAGCCAAATGAACAATGACTAGGCCATCTTCTACTAAATTGCTGATACAGCCTATGGGAATTACTGTTTGTGAGAAACTGAAACCTTTAACCATGACTCTTTGTCTATAAATAGTGCTTGACCCTATTTCTCTTAGGCTCAAAAGACATTTCCGCTCTGCGGAAAGTCAGTGAAACACAAGGCAACATTTTCAGGCTTCTCATCCATGTCCCACGCCCCGAGGCAGGTGGTGATAAAACATGTATTGGAGCCTAGGAGATGGCTTGGGCTCTGTTTCTATACATATACACTAAATGGTATCTTAGCAGCTGACAATAGGTTGCTTGTTATATTACACCACATTTCAATCCAAACTGCTTGTTATAAAGGTAGTTTATAAAAGGCAGCTTAGGCTGACATAGGGCTGACAGATGTGTGTTATGTAAAGGATAGTTTTAAAGAATCCAACATGCAATGCCATGAATTGAAATCTGATAGTGCCTCAACAGCCACATGACAGAAAATGTAACAAACAAATAAAAAAACAACAGCAACAACAACCAAAAAACATGGACCAAAACAATGGCTGTGGTACCTGCTTTCAATTCAAACCTACATCTTTCACATACATGTTTTAACAACTAGGAGTAAGTTCTATATCTTTCCTATTCTTAGCCATCCTGCCTAGAAGCCAACAGCATTCATATTCACAGAGGCATGTAGTCACAAGGGAAATGATGGGAATATTTGTGTAGATCTTTGGACCCTACAAACTCCTGCTGCTTTAATTTGGAGAAAATCTGCAGGAAGAAAAGAAGCTGAGAGCCCAAGAAATTAAATTCCTGCAGATTTCAATTTTTTTATTATGTTTCATTTTCTTACTCACTCCCTCACATATCTTCTGTACTTTTACCTCTGACACATGCAGACATATGTGTATACAGTTCCTCTAGTAACATCTCTATTCCCCCGGTTTTCTCTTGTCTTTCAGAGCTTGGGGAGCAGATGAGTACAGAAAAGATCAATGGGGGTGAGTGGGATGGTGGTGTGGGGTTGTGGGTAGGGGTAGGATAGAGTAAGGAGTTCACCCTAGCTCTGATTCCCACTGTGATTTAATAAATTTGTCATTGTTTCAATATGAACAGTCCAGTGTAGCTGTCTGGGAAAGCCTTCACAGCAGTGCTTCTGGAAGTGTGACAGGTACATGAGGGAGAGTAAAAGGTTAGACAGAAACAAAGGAAAAGACAAAAGTGTCAGAGAAGACAAGGGATCCAGACATGAATGAAGAAGAGCTAAAAGGGAGCCCGATAAAGGGCAGAATAGATATGGGTAGACAATGGTGTTAAAGAAAAAAGAAATGAAGTGATGACTAGAACAAGATGCAGATAAGAGACTCAGTAGGAAGAGCACAGTGGGGGGGAAAAAGGAAAGGGATGATAATGATAAGCAACATATTCAGAGACAAAGACAAACTCAGAAACACAGGGGAATACCACAAAAAGGGTGAAATCTTCATAGTCAAACAATGCTGAAACATTGATTTAAACTGTACATCGAAGCACATTGTGACTATTAGGGCTAGACAAGAATTAGAAGCCCTTACATCTACTGGGCAGTAAGATGTAATACTTATATAAAAATGCCTCAGTTTGTGAGATGAATATACTTCAGAGGAACAAAGTCCATGTTTGACATTGCTGTTAAGACAATACAAAATGAAAATGCTGTATGTTCAAAGAACATTTGAACATTCGTAACTACTTGAAAACATCTAATGTCCCATCGTTAGACACTTTCCCTTTCTGGTCTTTCCTTCTACTTGCATATTTTAAGGCCTCTGTTGCTTGCAGAGGCAAGAATAAAGTTCTATCTATAGCTTGGTTTTTGCCACGGGCCAGAATAAAATATGAATGTGTCTCCCCGTGCTGTGCCAGCTGAACATCGCAGGCCAAGCTCTGACCTCCAACTGCTCCAGACAGGCTGAACCTCATGACTGGTAATCACAAATACGTCTACGTCCCGATTAGGAACAAAACCTGGCTTAAAAGAATATTTTAGATGTCCTTATCCATTATGGCACTGTGCAAGACTGGGATTCAAAAACTGTTTGGCTGAAGTATTCTGTGAGTAAATGTTTAATAAGTAACAATGCAACAGTCGCATGCAGCCTATTCCCGACAGGAAGCACCAAATGAAAAGTATTTTTTGTGCTCAAGAAAAGCACACGGCAGAACGAGAGCTGGAAATGATAAGAAAGATAAGACTTACAAAGAAATACTGCTTTTGATTAAAATAACTTTAAAAAGTCCTAGTTTTGATTTCTGTATACACTCCAACCTCTCTCAAAATGTAGATCTCTAATGCTTTGTGAACACTTTTAAGTCCACATTTTATAAGTGATATGCCCTTGGGAGGAGTTTCTCATCACTACATTTAGCGTTTGGATGCTCTCACAATACACCTTTAGTGGTTGTATTATGAGAACATCTTAAAGAGACTTTCCCAGCATAGACTAGTAGGGCTCTTGTCCACACCCCCAACCAGTCATAGCAGATGGCTGCCCTCTCTGAGCTCGGTTCTGCTAGATTTTTCTTCCTGTTAAAAGGGAGTTTTTCCTTCCCACTGTTACCAAAATGCTTGCTCATAGGGGTTGTCTGATTGTTGCGGTTTCTCTGTATTATTGTAATTTGAATTTGAATGTCTTCGATCAGTGCATCATTCATAAAAATATGAAAATGTTTTAAAAAATCAATAAAAACAATACGTGCTAATAAGAATAATTCTAACTGTATGAACAAACATTCACATACATTCCCACACATATACCTCAGTCAGTGCATAGATCGTTTCAAGAGTAGCGTGATGGCCATTTTTTAGCAGCAGCATTCAGACATGTTATTGCGGTTGGGTAAAAGCTGTCTTTGAGTCTATTTGTCCTTATGCTGATTGCTATGTACCGACTGCCCAAGGGTAACAGTTCAAACCGGGAGTGGCCAGGGTGTGAAGCATCTTTTACAAAAATTGTATGTTGTAAAGTCTTTACCTTACAATATTAAGCATCTTGAGGTGACTGTTGTTGTGATTTGGGGCTATAGAAATAAAACTGATTTGAATTGAATTGAATAGTAACTCCTACCTTACCAGTAACTTTCAAAATTGTCAGAGGACCTCTGAGCAAGGAAAGGACTGGCCTCAGTGAATCAGTGTTGTTAGGTATGGCACATTGTTTCAAAATGTGTTGGTTTAAAACAAAAGAAAGAAAGAAGGAAAACCACTCTTTATTACGTGGTGGTATAATGAACATTAGGCTTAACCATTGGATTTAGTCTCTGTAAAGAAAGTAAATAGTTATGAATCCTACTTTATGTATGTCTGCAAAAGGTTCTTACACTGTTCTAATCTATTTGTGGGATAAAGCTTTATGGTTAGAATGGGACCACCTGTTAGAGGTCATGGAGCATACCAGTGACACTGTGACTACTGTTGTAGAAGGCATTGGTCTAACATTAATGTAAAAGTACATAATTTGATTGTGTGTAGAGCCTTGTTGTTTCTGCCTTTTGGATACAGAAGAGATCGTTTTATGTGTGCATTATGAATCCAACATAGCAAATTTACTTGTGTTGCAACTTTAAATAGAAATATAGAGACAAAGCGTTACAGGGTTAACCCCACTTTCTGTGTAGATCTCTTATCTTATTTTTCATATTTAGAAAATGCACATAGTAAACATAATGGTTATAATATAATCACAAAGCCATTAACTCTGGATATGTTCAATTGCCAAACTATTATTCTTTTTTTATGATTATTAATGACACACAGTGATTGCACAGTCACGCAGTGATGGGGTGTCTCCATGGTAAAACGATGTTTAACTTTTGACAGTTTCCAAAGACAATGAATATTAGCAATTATTTCCAGATCTTGGCTGAGAGTTGCTAAGAAATTTCCAGCACATGTAGGAGCGGAAATGATGCAGAAAAAACATTATGCAAATATAATTATGATAGGGTGCCAATTTATCACACACTCAGATAATTTATCACACCCAGAAACAATTCAGTTAATTTAATATGCTGCAAGCAATAGTATTCCAGCAAGCGCATATTGACCAAAGGCAGGCTGAGGAGAACAGCTGCAGTTCTGGATTTGTCTCCAATATGCTAGAATGGAGTACCTGTTTATTTGCTGTTTTAAAAAGAGGTACAAACAGAAGATTTTAGATCATTTAAGATATTTATATATTAAAACTTTTAATTATTTACTTTGCCTTTGATCTTTCACACTGGAATAAACTTCTTAGTGTTAAATAATTAGTGTTTATTGTTTTGCAGATCAAAATTCCATTTCAGAGACGTAATTCTTAAAAATACATGTTACAAGTTATCATTTCGAATATTATATGAATTATTTGAGATTAAATTTTAATGTCTGTTTTGTTATTTATACACTTATTTTCCTACTTTGTTTTTCTTTTCTATTTCCTTACCTATAATTTTAATGGACTGAGACTGTTGGGAATCATGGCAGCACAGAAACATATTGATGGCTGTGGGTGACCAGCCTTAACCACATTTCAAAAGAGTCTCATAAAGATGGCTCATGAGATCGCATGCGATCGACCACCATGTATTGATTTAGTGCTTACAAACTCATTTCTGCAGGCATTTTTTTTTGTCTGGCCCTGACAAAGGCTTCATGTTGGATCAGATTACTAGGGCTTCATTTCTCAATGACTTGCTATACACGGATTTACTGGTTGCTAGTTCCTTATTTCTTCTTTGCTGCTCAAAATGACCTCATCAACTGCTGCACTGTGCATGGAGGGATTTGCTCATCTTGTGCTCCTTTGAAACTTCCTTACTAAACAATGCACCAGAGATCGTAGGAGACTGATGAATCTGACACAGGCCTTTTTCACACTGGAGTGGGCAAGAATGACTAGAAGTTTTTTAATCTAGCCTAGAGCTCAAAAATCTAATTTCAGTACACATTTATTGGATTTTTTGAGTTACAAAATCTTAGTCTTTGAATATGTGCATCCTTAATCTTCATCAATGTTTTTGTAAACTTGTACATGCTATAGTGTGCCTTATATTGTAAGTGTTTGTTGAAATACATCACATTCATCTTACTGTGATAAATTCACATCATTAACAACACACAGCTTTACTGCTTTCTACGGATGGGGGATAGGAAGAATGTGAAGTCTTGTCATGATTCCCATTTATTTATCACGAGGAAGGAGAGCAAGCTTGAATCAGTATTAATCAAAACATTACCCCAAGGTAGCTTGACTGTGCCAAGCTGGCATCCATTTCCCATTAATGATGTCACATTAGTGATCTGAAGCCCGACACTAGATTATTACTCTGAGTTCAATTAAGGCTCAGTAAACACTTAATAACTTTGGCAATGAATATGGAGTTGTTGATGACAATAATAACAATACTGCCTTTTTTTTCCCCTTTTAAATCCTACTTTGTTTCAAGTGAGTGAGGGCAGCACCAATAATGAAGGACTTTAGGGACGCACAGTTAAGACTATATCTAAAACAATTCCAAACAAAGTCTTTGTCAGACTTTCCTCAGTTATTACTAAAAGAAATAACAAAGAGCTACATGCCTATGTAACTCATCGCTGCCATCATCTTGCTTTCCTTGAGCACACTGAGAAGTCTTGGATGTGGCTAAATACAGTAATTACTGTTTTGTGGGGTGTTTTGCAATATTTAGCAACAGTTATATTGTTTGCTAGATGTTTTCTGATCCTGTGTTCTTGCTACAGCAAATAAAAAGTGGGAAACGAAACAAAATGTGCTTTCACTCAGATTGGGGGTAGCTGCTCCACAAGAGGGGGGGGACACTTAAAAATCTACTGTAGCAGGGATCCTCTGTCTAAATGCATGCTTCTCTTTTGTTGTAAAATCCAAGCATCATCCCAACGATTCTCAGTGGGTTACATGTGTTGTCCAGTGCTCCATCATTGCTTACAACATGAAACTACAAAGTAACTGCATTCAGCAGTTTTTGCAAGCAACATAATTTCACTAAAATGAATAAAAGGCCCAACAGGAAGTCTTATGGAGTATTAAAACATAATAGAATCTTCAATTTACTTTTAATGTCTCTTATTGCTAATGAGTTAGATCGCATTACTAGTGAGAACAGATATAAAGCTATAATCTTAACTGTAAAACTGAAACATCTGACGAGCAGCATTACACTTGCCTTAAAATTAAGCCTCAGCTATTTTAACACTTCTGCTTTTTTTAATTATATTAGAAATTATGTTCTGCTTTTTCTCCACCAAGGAGGCAAAGCCTTAACCGGCACAGGTATATTGCCAGTTTTGTTTGCCTGTTTGTGTGCTGTCTCAGTGTAAGATTAAACAAAACTAAAAAAATATGAAAGAAAATGAATAAAGAAAACTACCAAGTCAAATGTAATTAAAACTGATGGAGGATGAGCAAAGGAAGAAATCAAGACATTGTTTTGAATCTGGATACTCATGTTTAGTATATTACCATTATGTATGTCCATCCTTTGTGAGATGCATTTAATAAACAGTGCATACATACGGTTTTTAGAGACCTGTCCTCTACGATATATATATATAATCCAATGCAACAGCAGTGCCAAACTTTTATGTTAATCAACATAATGCATTTTGCCAATCACAAATGTGTTAATGTAGAATATGTACCACTGATATGCTTCATGAGAACACATTTTAACTCCATCCATCAACTCGCATCTGCTTATCCTTTTCAGGGTCGCGGGGGCTGCTGGAGCCTATCCCAGCTGTCTTAGGGGGAGAGGCGGGGTACACCCTGGACAGGTCTGTCGCAGGGCTAACACACATAGACAGACAACCATTCGCACTCACAGTCACTCCCACATTCACACCTATGGGCAATTTAGATTTTCCAATTAACTGCATGTCTTTGGACTGTGGGAGGAATACCCAGAGAGAACCCCGAGAACATGCAAACTTCACACAGAAAGACCCGGCCTGATGGTGGAATTGAACTCAGGACCTTCTTGCTGTGAGGCAACACTGCTGACTACCGTGCCACCGTGCTGCACCACATTTTAACTCCAATACAAAATTCTCCTGTGGTGTCTTTTTAATGGTTTTGTTTAAGGACTCGTGGTACTCTGTGGAAATATTGGGGTCTGACTTAAAGCACAGACAAGATTGAGCTACTTAAAACACATGTTTGTTTGAAACCGCTATATTTTATGAATATGAATCCCCATCCTCTTTTTGTCGATATCCATTCCTAAAATATCATGTCAACTCTAATGCAACTTTTAAATGTAATGTTACATCGACTACAACATATAGTGATTATGTTTGTCATGTAAAGGTAATCAACAATAATAAAAAGTATTATTTACTCTAAACTTCTCACCATAGATATTGGTACAAGCTTTTCTATAAAAACAGTTGGTTTTGTTGTTTTAGTTATTGCATGCAGTCAGAGAATAATGTGACCTTGAATGTTACTTTCAAAATGAGTGAAAAACACTGCTACCAGCAGCAGGGAAAAAAAACCAACGAGCTGTTTCTGCACTGTTCATGTATGAACCAGTGAGGTGAATGCATTCTGCTGCTTACCTCTGCTCCAGAGTGCATGTTAGATAGGACTAACAAGAGTAATTTTAAATGGAAATTGGATGGATTTGCTTGTTATTAATGTGAAGACCAGTGGCTCCATCCCAGATGCCCTCAGGACTGTGTTGGCAGAGCAGTGGTGTGATTCCTAGGCCAGTCACTGAATATCTGAAGTAGTTAGTCACTCCTTGGACTTCTAATGCATTTGGTTTTGGGGAAATTATATTCTGAGAATAAAGTGTTTGTGGTTTAAATCTTGTATGTTTGCATATAGACAAATTAAAGGGGTTAATGCTTGAGTCAACAAACTAGTTGGGTCATTGAAGAAAATAAAAACATGCAAGGGCTAGGTTAATAAATACACAGAAAATTCAGTGAATACAAGTAGTAGACTAAATTTTAATTAATCTATTAAATTAGACACATAGTGCAGCCAAGACCCAATAAACAATGCCAGCCACAAAGAACTTCAGTATGCTTTTATGGTTGACAGTAATGAACCACAGTACAATCACATAACCCTTTGTCCTCTAGACAGACATATTGAGCCTGTGGGCTTGGGCCATTTTATCCCACAGGGAGGTAGTTGTTGACCATCCAAAACAAAGCATTAGCCACATTAGCAATTTATCACCGTCCACTATTAGCTCATTTTCCTGTCAGTCTCTTTACCAAATACAAAGAACAGTGCACTTCAAGTCAGTTGTTTCTGAGAGAGTATCTCCATTTAAATCTTTGTCTATGGAAGATTTCGAGTAAGTTTAGTTTTCTTTTTCAAATCTTAACCGAGTCAGTCTGCATCACACGTTAAATAACAAAAATTTGTTTTCTGTTTCTAAAAATTGTTTTGTGGATAAGGGCTGCTTTATTTGACATGACATATATGAGATCTCAAAAGAGACTGAGAGAAGAAAGTGAATTGCTAGCCCGGTACACTAAAAATGTCAAGGATTAATAAATACAGGTAGATCTTAATTTTAAATTTCCACTTTTATGGATGAATCATGTCTTTAAATTTCTGTAGCTGAAAGGTTAATAGCTCATGAATCTCTCTCTATAGTTAATCTAAGGAATTCAAAGAACTGCAGAGAATTAAATTGATGTGAATGTGAATATGGACATTTGCACTTGATATCCTTGTGTTTTACAATCACAGTGAGTTCAGGTCAGTGTTTTGTTCAGAAAGGTGGACATAATTACATTTTATCATTGTTGTTAATTTTTCCTCTATAAAAACAATTGCTGAAACAACATCAAACAACAGGTTTCCCACATATTTCCCTTCTATACATTTTTAAAAAACATAGACCAGTACTTAAATAAGATGATTTAAACTCAGAAAATTAAAATATCCATCAACTTCATATTTTTGAGCATTTTTAGCATGTTAATGGATTTAGATTTGTAATTCAGTATGGAACAAATAACCAAGGAACCCTGCAATGAGTTATTGCACTCCAACAGAGGAGGTTTGTGAGGATATTGTAAAAAATACTTTATCCATAGCTTGAAATGATGATGTTTGCAGTGAAGTAAATTCTTATTCCATAAAAAAAAGTTTTATCGTTTCTGTATAGGATACATATTTATCATGCTCAAAGTGGAGACCCATGACTCTTTTTACCAGGCATCAACAGGCCGCCCACTGACACAACTGAGCATCTAATTGACTTGACAAGTGGCCTCTGTCACTTGACCTTCACAAATTATGTTAAATGACAGTACATTAGATTTGAACTTGATACACATAGTAGGTGAATGGACAGATATGACAGCCAAGAAGAAGTGTATGTTTAAGACCGTGGCTTCCTTATTTTAGCAGGAAACCATAGGACCAACTTAAAGACAATATTGTTGCGAATGTTAGATGATGGCAGGGATCATACAAAACTACCTATTTTTCCAAAAAAATATAAGCAGTACATGCTGTGCAATCAACAACATGGGTGGGCTGGCCTTAGCCAAGTGAAATGTCCATGCTGAGTAATTTGAGCACCTGGCACAGAGAGACTCCATTGATGTACAAAACATGCTCATAAAAGCTGCACAACTACCACTGAGCACGACACATTTCCTATGACACCTGCCATTTCTTTTTTTAGTATGTTGCTCACAGCTGCATGATAGGAAGAAAACCAACATCATGCAGTTAATATGACAGGGATCCCATAAATCTCAATTTCATGCATGCAGTGTTCATATTTCCATAATTCAAATTTCATTTTCAAGGAGAGTGTCTTTTAGACAACCGACCTACCTCGTTTGTCAAAATTATGCTTAATATCGTCTTCTTTGCACATCATATCTGGATGTCCTTGGATGCCAACTCCGTAGTCATCCAGGACCTTCCCATCACTAAGCTTGTTGTGGATTTGGTTGGGTGTGGAGTTAAGTGAGTGCCCACCTGCGTCCACCTCGTCATCACAGTCGTAATCATCAAGAATTGGAGTCTCACGAATAGGCATTCCAATGACAGAGCTGCCATGCTGGTGTGTGTTTCGAGAGCCCCGGTAACTGTCACGGCCCTGTGGTCCGAGCAGGACAGAGGGAATGTAGTGGATCTCATGTGTGGCCTCAGTACTGGCACTCTTTTGGGGGATACGGCGACGCTTGCACCATCGATGGCGGGTATACAGCACAAGGGTGAAAAGGAGGATTAGGAGGAGCAGTGCTATGAGGCCTCCCTGAATAAAAGTAAAACAAAGGAGAAAAAGACTGAATATCAGGAAAGCGCATAATGACAACTCTTAAGGAGTACAAATTCAGAGAACTTAAGATATTTTACTGGTAACCAGCTTTAATTTTACAAACTACAAAATAAAGAGAGGGCTTTAGATCTTATAATAACAATTATAATCACCGCCTCAGTGCCAGTTATATTAGGCTGAATGCCAATTAGCACAATTTGCCAGCTAATAAAAGAGGTCTGGCAATCAACACTTTGACATGAGAGTTCTCAAAGCAACATGAGGCTAACAGGGTTCAGAGAACCAGCCTATTTGTACCAGTGTTTAAAAATAACAATAATCTCACATTGTGGAGAAAAGGATATTGCAAGTTTGATCTAATCAACAAGCATCTCACATTTTCATAACTTTAATATATATATATATTCAACTTGTTAATATAACTGGTAACTAGACTTCTATATTTTATTTCCAGTATCTATGAGACATCAGAAGCTGATGAGGGGCTAACGTATTTTATACATGAAAGAGGAAGGAAACAGAACACTGCCCTGTAGCAATGAAGACATTAGCAAGTCATTAGAAGATAGGAATGCTACAGATACATGTAACACACTGTATTCTGCACATAGAATACAGTGGACTGACCTGAACATGTACAGCAGATATAAAACACATTAAAAATAAATATATATTTTTTAAACTATAGACCAAACTCTGCACTTCTCAGGAATCACTTTACATTATGAGTTGCAAATCAAATCAATAAAGTGAATAAATGATTTGCATTATACTATGTACGTGCCACTGCTGTTTCCATTCCTTATTTGAAGTCTCACTAACAACTACAGACAGCAGTTCAGCATAAATAATTTTCTTTGTAGCAATGTTGCATCTGAACTCGTCCTTTGAATGAGCACACATACCAATACACAAAGGTTATTAGCCGGTTTTGCCCTCTCTTTCTTCCCTAAGCCCTTACTATACCCCCTGTAAATTCACCAAGGAGCATCACATTTCTCCAAGGTTCATTCAATACCTGACCACACAAACTTCAAACACCGCACCGTACGCAGTTGTTGGATGATAACTTAAATCCATATGCACAGACAGAATGGTTGAAAGTACCGGAGGGCATGACTTATTCTTTGATTTTTCACACTGGCACCCAATAGGTGAGACGTAATATTGAATTCTGCAAGACATAGTTACCTAAGGGTGATAAATTTATAATGTCAGAGAGAAAACACAGTGTCAGCACTTTTCCAAGTACATAAATAACAGTGCGGCTATATTTACAAAATTATATGGGAACACGCACATATACATGCACAAATAGGAACGCAGAAAGTCATATGCACATGTACACACAGACACACACAAAAATACACCACAACAGAGTAATAAATAAAAACCACAAGGGTTCATTCATCACAACATTTAAAATTCCATCTTCATGACTGAAAACAAACCCCTTTCAAATTAGAACTCATGCACTGCTGAGTGTCCATAAATCACATATGCTGAGAGGTGAGGCAGTAGAGAGGACTAGTATCATAGACATGCTTGTCCATTAATCTCCAAAAGGATGGCAGCTTTGGAGAAATATATTCTCAAATTCCCCTTAGTATTTTCATCTGCAATAGTTTCCTCTAAACAACAGAAACAAAAACAGACTTATATTTAATTTTAGGCACAGGGTAATAATGGTATCACATTAGATGGTTTGGTAGGACAAGCAGTAAATGATTGTCAAAAATTAAAATAATATGGATAAAATGCTGCCTAAAACATTCATGTAGCTAGGTATTAGTTCACCTCAATATCCACTTAAAGTGGAATTAAAGTATTAATTGTCACTTTTTATGAAAACATGATTACACACTCTACACTAGAACCATGCACTATAACATAGTTTGACATGGAAGCCCATAATTATCCCTCTTAAATAAAAAATAAATGAATGTGCTGATCTAAAAGGAAGTGGCATGTGTTTCATGTCCGCACGCTGTGGAAACACCTCAAGTAAACAAGTAAAACTGTATATAGTTATGCAGAAATATATCCTCTGTGGATGTGTTACCTCACTGCTGCAGAAGCTTATTATTGAACTCATTTTATTTATTTTTTAATCATTTTATTTTCTTTTGTCATTGATAAATCTACAGATGTCCATCATAACCCTGTGGTATTTTTTGTAGTGCGGCTGCCATGTGAGGACAACATGTCTCAGAACAATGAAAAAGCAGATTAAAGGCCCAAACTTTTGATTTTATAAAAAAGCATACGAAGATATATTTTTATAACATAACAGAAAAACTCAGAGCTGAAATAAAAGGCTTGAGCACTGTGTGGAATGATAGATTTCTCTAGAGGTCCAACGAGGGATTAAAAACCATTACTGAAGCATTTGATGGATGCATGTATCAAAATATCTAGTTAAACTTAACACATCCGGTCAACCAAGTGATTATGTGCTAATATGAAAATATCTAGCGGAGTCTGGACCTATTGAACTTGATTTTTTTGTCGAACGTGGCAAGAGCTGATGTCTCCTCTCATCATTTGAACCATCTCTGTGAAAGTTGTCCTTAAGGAGTCCTTAAAGAAGTTATAAAAAGTTTATTCACGTTGCACTTTCACTCCTCTTCATCACACATGTATGCTGACGTGATTAGCAAGAGAAAACCTTTCTGCTGAGATGATATATCACAGTGTAACTTCTTCATTTGCTTGTGACTTCCACCACTCTTTGCATGTGCTAATGCAGATCTTTAGTGATCTCAAAGCAGTGAAAGCTAACCCAAAAGCACAGGTTTACCTGCAATGTGCACGTGCAAATAGCCGAAAAAATGCTGCTCCAGTCGCTGTTAGCAGAACCTGCATGCGTCCATCAACATGACAGAAACTACAGACTCCATTGTTTCACAGTACAACGCTTTCCTGAGACATATGGTGAGAGATTGATTTGACTTTGGTATGTTTTAATTGATGCCTATTTTTAGATTTCGCCATGTAAGTACTGCTTGTCATCATGTTGGATCATCAAGTATTATGAAAATCCTGGAAAACAAGTATATAAACGACTCTCTGAAAAGTTGCATTAGTGAACTTGTCTTTCAAATACTTTTTTCTTTACCTTTCTAGTTTGTTCTCTTAAATTCCCCTCATCATCTAATCTCACAGCAATTTTCTCTGCACTTCCCACTGTTCTCACTTCTCTTGTTCTCTCTCTCTTGCTTGATTACTATATGTCTCTCAGTTTCCATTCTCCCTCATGTTTGATCACATTTTTCCTCTACTCTTCACTACAACAGCCATATAAATTCATAGTGGCAGATGTAGCCATGAGGGAAAATGGGTTTTGTGTTCATCTTCAGACCCTACAAATCCCTGCTGCTTTACTCCTAAATGACTTTACAGGAAGGAGAGTGGCTGGAAGCCCCATAATTCGACACTTTTTTGAAGATTTAGTGCAGTTCGTGATTATTTTCCTTACTTTGCATTTCTTTTTCCTATTGCTCCTAAATTACTTTGTGTTATTCTTTCTTTTTACCTTTTACTTTTCTTTCTGTAACATCACCCTTTAGCTTTTTATTAGTCTTTTTGCTCTTGTTCTACTTTTTTTGCCTTTCATTCCCTAACCTCCCGTCTTCTCTGTACGAGCTACTAGATCATGTTCCCTCCTTCCTTTCATGTTCCCCTGTCAAGCTTGATTACCACCATTACATCCCTTCTCACTTACTCCTTATTCTCTTTCTTCAGCACACTGACTCTAATATAGCTACAGACACCAGCACTGAATTATTAAACAATTTTACAAACCTTTTTTAGAGAAAGTAACAAATTTACCCTGACTAAACAGTTTTACCTAAAAATTAACATAATTATCCCCAGAGAGAGTAGTAAAGGGTAAGCTTTAGCAGTCATATAAACATACAGTATATAAATCTTTAATTTTTAAACAGGTTTTCCACCTTCATGACAATAAAATATGCATCAATAATATGATAAATGACAAAGTCACAATATTAAAAATTAAAATGACTAATAAACCGCTTGTGTAATAATTACAAATGTTGCTCTTGTTTTAAAAATCAAGCCAAATAGCAAACTAATTCAAAGCTAATCTAATTGGGTGAATGCTGTAAAGCATTCAACCAATTGAGATCCTGTTTCTCTTTATAGCCAATTATTCGCAGATTAACTAGGCCCACAGTTTTCGTCCTATTTTCACCGTTCAACTTCTAAAACATTCTGCTATATCCTCTGACGGCCGCTATATCTTTTGGTAGTTATTGCTGTGATACTTTTTCAGATAATAACGTTTTTATGCACGTTTTTTTTTTTTGTATTCAAACCAATGGCCGTTCGTCAAAGTGCCGAAATTCCGAGTGCCATTGAATGCATCAGATGGATGTGCGTGTGCTCCGTGGTGACGTAG
>VURO01028292.1:0-24473 GCA_015108175.1 Pelvicachromis taeniatus
ATTCGGCATGAGCCCCCGCATCCTCAGGACCTTCTATCGCTGTGCCATTGAGAGCATCCTCACTGGATGCATCACCACCTGGTATGGCAACAGCACCGCCTACAACCGCAAAGCTCTCCAGAGAGTAGTGCGGTGTTCTGAACGGATAATTGGAGGTGAGCTTCCCTCCCTCCAGGACATCTACAGGAAGCGGTGCCGGAGGAAAGCGGGGAGGATTATCAAGGACTCCAGTCACCCCAGCCATAAACTGTTCACACTACTTCCATCAGGAAGGAGGTTCTGCAGTATCCGGTCCCGCACCAGCAGACTGAGAGACAGCTGTTTCCATCAGACCTCTGAACACTTCATAGACACCTCACCTTCACTTACCAGGACTCCAACATCATGCACTCCATACTGTACAGAAATGCCACTTGTTTTGCACATGTCCAATTACCAACCTCTGTATATTCTATATTTTATTTTATTGTTTACTCTACTTAATTTTAAAATATGTATATACACACACAGACACACACACGTAGATATATATATTCAGTATACACATTCAGTAATGTGAGTAAAACTCTTATATTGTACATATATTTATTCATATAACTCTCAGATTTAGCCATTCTTATATTTTGCTTGTTCTTATGTTATTGTATTTTTGCACACCTCTGTTGCTTGTGAAGCTTGCACACAAGAATGTACTGTACCAGTGTACCTCCACATGTGATGTGACAATAAAAGTGATTTGATTTGATTTGAAAAAGCAGAGGTTGATGGGAAACATAGCACATCCCCACTCCAAAATGGGAATTACAGATTGATTGAGGTAGAGTAATAGCACTTGACCATCAAGCGACTTCCTTCAAGCCCTGGCTGGGACTGCTCTTGCTTAGGAGTAGGAACTAACTCTAACTCTGCTAAACATCATAGATCCTCTTTTTCACAGATGCCTGGACATTAAACTATCCCAACACCTGGGAGAACAGCCATTTTTAAATCTCTGTGGTACCTCAGTGGATTTTAGGTCCAGATGCTTTTCAAGCACTAATGATATCAGAATTAAAATACAGATTATGAAGCAGTTTTTTTAAACGTTACTATAGTTGGTAGTAAATATAATAATAAATCATAAAAGGAAAATTGTACCAGAAAAAGTACTTGACTCCCTCTTGAGTGACACATGTGATTCCATTTCAGTGCACTTTGTTTTTAATGAGTCGGTGACTACCTCCAGTGGTAATCTGGGGAGAATCTGCAGAGCATCTTGGGTGCATTTGCATGCGTATTTGATGTGTCTCTGCTCTGTCTGAGCACCCAGGATGCTTGTTAATGCCAGATGCCAGCATGTAGACAGAGGGTCTATTCCTCCCAGTAGATCTGGGACATAAAGACACAGAGACATGCTTCTTCTAAGCCATGCAGTAAAACACTGGCACAGGCAGATGTTTGCAGTTTTGTACTCAATTGAACAACTCCTGTGATGCAAATCAGGTCAGCACAATCCAGACATTCTTTGAGGTGACAACATGAAGGGAAGAAAATCAAATAGAAATCAAACAGATCATTATCATTTGTAGTTTTGAATTTGAGCTGGATGACAGACAGTTTTAATAGTTCCCTCAAGGTCGTTTCATTACCTATATAGTAACAAAGTGATGCTGGTTTTGAAACATTGGCTGAGGCTGTAAATATTGGCTGTGATCAATTAGGCTTAAAAATTAAATGATCCTAGCCTTGCACAGTTGTAATAAGGTATGGACAGCATATCAAGTGGAAAATCTATGTTTGTTCCACTTATACTTGAAGGAGTTCTGAATATTTTATTTTTTTATGGGAGAAATACTAAATAGTTTTTTTTAAAATTAGACCTTTAAAGAAAAAGTGATAACTAGTGAAACATGTAACTAAAATTTGTCTGTGAGTGGCTGAATTTTTTTTTTTTGCAGCTGAATAGTTATACAGTAAGGCTCCAGCGCCCCCTGCGACCCTGAAAAGGATAAGCGGCTGTGAATGAATGGATGGATGGATAGTTATACAGTAGCATTGCTGTTCATACAGGTACCTTGTCCATATATTACACACTTGATTACACCAGATGGCAAAACATAAAGCAATGAAATATCAAAATATTCTTGAAGCAGTCTGTTTATAGACACTTAGCAGATGTGTCATCAGGTAAACTGTTGACTGAATTTGTTGTACAATCATTGTTACTGCAGTTGAACTCATACGTGCTTTAGCCTGGGCTGCAGTACTCCCACAAAAAGAAAGAAAAGAAACATCCTCCAGCTGCAAATTATGCACTGTCCTGCTGACATTCATGCCTCTTTTCAAAAATGTTGTAGTAAACAAAAATAATTCAATTTGTAAAGTGATTTCATTAAGGTTTTGAATATTTTTCAGATAAAATTTCCCCTAAAATATGCTATATATTTGTTTAAAACTACTGTAAGATAACCAACATTAGACCAATGATTTTTGTGTACACTATTGTGTACGAAATGTGGGAATCACCATAAACTCCATAGGACAATACTGTCATGAAATTTAATGCACAAACAATAACAGCATGATTTTTTTTTGCAATAATGTAACTATGTTGTGATATCACCCATTATTTCACATATTATTGTTCTGCTTTGCTTAAAATTTACTCAACTTCATGGTTCACTTTTTCTGTAGAAAACAATTTTGTCCACAAATTAATTAGTGACAGTATCACAATTCCAGTGTGTTGAGTAAGTAAGCCCTCATTTCCCTTATTTGCACATAAAGTAGGAGATGGATTGTCTTGATGCAGATTCAGTCATGCCAGCAAGGAAATCCCCCAAAATGTATTCTGTTCATTGGGATGTAGCATTTTCAGTGGGAGAAACGTTTCGTCCCTCGTCCAAGTGACTATTTAAGTCTCAGCTGACTGCATAATCTTTATCACTTTGTTTGTATCGGGGGAACGGATTCGTGGAGTTGGACAAATTTTGGCACAGCATGTTTTGGGACTTGAAAGCCAAGATACTATACTGTCTAGATTTTCCCCCTCAACACATTGAGTGGGTTGGAACATGACCTCCTGCTACCTGCAACATGGAAAAAACACTGTCATCTGCATACAGAAGCCAATGCTATTTTTCCTGCTTGGGAGGCACCTCATTTTGATTTAAATGATATTTGCTGGCCAAATTCGAGGCCATGGTCCTCAGCTGGAAAAGTGTGGAGGGCCCACTTTGGGTCAGGGACGAGTCCTTGCCCCAAGTGGAAGAGTTTAAGTATCTCAGGGTCTTGTTCACAAGTGACAGGAGAAGGGAGCGGGAGATTGACAGACGGATTGGTGCAGCGGCTGCAGTGATGTGGACGCTGTACCAGTCTGTTGTGGTGAAGAGAGATCTACGTTCCTACCCTCACCTATGGTCATGAGCTGTGGGCAGTGACTGAAAGAATGAGTTGCAGATACAAGCGGCAGAAATGGGCTTCCTCCGAAGGGTGGCTGGACTCTCCCTTAGGGATAGGGTGAGAAGTCCGGCCATGCGGGAGGGGCTCAGAGTAGAGCCGCTGCTCCTCCACATCGACAGGAGCCAGTTGAGGTGGTTTGGGCATCTGACAAGGATGCCTCCTGGGCGCCTCCTGGGTGAGGTGTTCCGGACATGTCCCACCGGGAGGAGGCCCCAGGGCAGACCCAGGACACGCTGGAGAGATTATATCTCTCGGCTGGCCTGGGAATGCCTTGGTGTTCCCCCGGATGAGCTGGAGAAGGTGGCTGGGGAGAGGGAGGTCTGGGCTTCTCTGCTTGGCTACTGCCCTCGCGAACCAGCCCCGGATAAGTGGAAGAGGATGGATGGATGGATGAATGGTTACCGTATATCTTCCAATTGTAGCCCTGGTGCTTATTCAAAAAATTATCCGGCCGTCCGGCATTTAAAAGAGACTGGCGGTTGTTGGAGACAGGCTTTTAATCGCTTCTCGGAATTGTCACGGAAAGGAGAGGGAAAGAGGACCCAGGCGTGGTTTTTAGACTGAGGTGAAAAGACAGTGTGTTTACTTACAGTGATCCAAAACGTATTCCAACAGTTCACAAATAATGCAGTTCCCAGTTGTGCTCCTCCTTTGCTCCCAAGTGTCTCCTTGTCTGTGGTAGCCCAGTGCACGAGTGGTGCTCCCCAAAACTTCCCTCCGCCCGACTCTCCAGGAGAGGAAGTAAAAGACCAGAAAATCACAGTTAGCAGGTTCGCCGACAGTTCCAGTTCAGTGTAATAATCCCACTTCGATGGTCGCTGCATCCAGCTTAAATGCCGCTGGTCGTAGATGACAGCTGGATGGAAACAGCTGGCTGAGTGATGAAACAGGGAGGACCGACGACAGAGCAGAGGTTTATGGAGTGCGACATTCCAGTCACACTCCATACCAGTTGGTGGCGGTAATGCACCATTCAGTTGTTTGCCAACTGCCAATAAATAGCGTGGACAACGTGGAGGGACTTCTGGGTCAAAGGTCGCCCGGCTACTATTGGAGACCGGCGTCTGTTGTGGCATGTTTTCAAACTGGCATTTATTAGAAACCGGCTTTTAAAAGAGACAGGTTTCTAATGGAAGATATACAGTATTTGTTGGATATCCATATATACATATGGCTTGTGTTTGGCTTTTGTTTCAAAAACATTTGAGGACTCTGAAAGGGTACAGTTTTACTTAAGTTTGCAACTCCCTCTCACACACTTTTGAAGAGCTGTATATATGGCTTCCATGATTAGTTTTATTATACACTGCAAAAATTCAAAATCTTCACAAGTATATTTGTCTTATTTCTAGTCACAATAATCTCATCACACTTAAAATAAGACACAAGTTGCTACAAAGTAACATTTCAGTGAGCTATGGGAACTTGTCTTTAGACAGTGCATCTTGAAACTGGAGAATTTCCACTTGTTCCATTGGCAGATTTTTTCACTTAACACAATATATTTTCTTTGAAATAAGTGAAAAAACTAAAAACTTCCCACAAAACTTAAATACAACCCAGTTGCTGGTAAATATTAGAAACATATTTATGATTTCCAGAACTGGCAAGCAGAATTCAAATTGGTGTATGCACACAGTATGACTTGCACAAAGGACTTTGAAACACAAGGCAGACAGTGTGTCTGAGTTGTGGGCAGACAGAAGCCTTTTAGATCAACAGATCAAAGACCCAGCCAGCTCCATAATAAATACATCCAACTCGTCTACATGGTCAATCAACTGACAAAACGAGAGAGAGGGAGAGAATGAAAGAGGCCGTGTTTGCACTGAAGAGAAACTTGCATAATGCTGTAAATTCAAGTGAGTTTTAATTAAAAATAATAACCCTGTTTGATGTGTGATGTTAGATCAATCTCACAGAAGCCAAAAGAAACTGACATTTTCAGTCTGAAACATTTGAACTCTATTGCTGTCTAAGAATATGTTGTAAAACTGTCAATCTCTTTTTCAGATTCTGAGCTTTGTTATTGCAGGTAGAAAAAAATGTGGCAGTATTAGCACAATGGTTATAATGTTTAATGACAAACTGATAAGTCATTAGCCAATTTGCTCAACGGTTTTTAACAGGACTTGACAATTTAGTGGGCAATGTAAGGCTGGCTACATTTGTGTTTTATACTATGGTATGTACTACAATATATGCTATGTGTTAAACACATAAAAAAGCATTAGGATAGGTAAGCCTTTTTTTTTTTACTTCGTATTTTAACTTCCAAATTCCAGCTATGCACCAGGGCTGCTGTCTACAACATCCTGCAGCTAGAAAAGATGACTCGGAGGAAATTACAAATATGATTTGTTAGCTTTGCTAGTAATAATGCATCTGCTTTGACGAGCCGATAAAGAGGAGCAGAAACTCCTGACTGAAAAGATCAACCCTAACCTGATTATCACTCACTGCATCATTCACAAAACACTGCAGCGCCCAGTTACATTTCTGTGCAACCCTCATTTCTTTATATCTTGCAGGAAAACGAGAAATGAAGACATTGTGATGCTGAAAAGTTAAGCTGATACTAGGTGACGCTAGCATGCACACAGAGGGTAAGCACATGCCGCTCACACCTTTATTGTAACCAATGCTCAAAACAATTAAGGTGATGCTTAATTAATCTTTTTTGGTGCTAAATGACTAGTAGCAGATCAATTTTCCATAATTTTGTTGTTTAAAAAATAACAGAATGTTTGTCAGTGAAGATTTTTTACTGTTGTGTCTTTCATCGAAATCTGATGTGTTTTCTGGGGTTTTTTTTACATTTTGAACAGTTAAGTTAGCTTGGTCAGTATCGAGGAAATAACACATTTAACTTCAGCTGAGTTGTAGATTGAACATTTTCAGATCTTCACACATTTTTTTTTTTTGCTCTTTCGATTATTCACATAGTCAATCATGATTTTTTTTATAACTTGAACATTTTTTTTGGAAGAACTGTTAACTATACTATCCATCTTTGCTGTACGCTTCATTAATTCACAGCGTATTCTCCTTTTTACCACTAGGTTCCACACGGAGGATGGCATTTACAAATGTTTTGTTTTGTACAGTTTTTTTTAAATAATTCTAACCACAAACATACCAGCCTTGCGTCTATTAAGTGCTTTTCTCTTGGGTCCAAACACCTGACCTTTAATTTCCACGGTTATTTCAACGGCTACTTTTTTTGCTGGACAATATTATGTGTTCTTGAATTCCAGGGACCATGAAAATATGCTGAAAATAAACTTCTTTGTAAGCATTTTTATAGATGACAATAATCATGAGCAATAAAAAGGGCAATTAGCAGGGATTTGTGTCCATTGATTGTGCTGTTATTCCCTAAGAAAATCCCTCTTTGTCATGTAAATAGATTCTTCTGGTAGTCTAAATTATCCGTGTGGACTAAATTACCTTTTTCCACTTTCAACTTTCTTTAGTCATACCTGGGCAATTAATGTACAATTCACAAAGCTAAATGCTACAGACGTTACTGCTATTACTCTTAATCTCAGATACAGTCCCATAAGCTCGCTCTCGCTCACGTTTGACAAAGTAAATATAGGAATGCATTCTGAACTGCAACCCAAAGAAACATTCATTTGTAAAGAAAACAACTGTGAGAGCTCAACATTTACATGTTTACATTTTAAAATAGATCACAAGAAATTAGATTCCAGCAATCTTATTACAACAGTTGCAAAGAATTTGTTACTTCATTGATTAGGAATTAATGCGGGGAACAAGTCATTTGGAAAGGACTGTTATTTAGTCTGATGTTTTATTCTGCAGAAAGCTGAGATCCGAGTCGAGAAATGTCTCTGTTGCTCCAACTTTGTGTATGTGCGCGTGAGTGTGTGTGGCATGTTCAAAATGTAGAGTTCATCCTGCCAGCTGTTATTTGGTGCTAAAATTAGCTGGATGGTTCCAACATGAGCAAACACTGAGAATTAAAGGGAAACAGGATCAGAGAGGCAAGTAAAAGAAAAAGGGAAACACAGAAAAAAGAAAGAAGAAATTAGAGGAAATCTGGGTAGTAGCAGACAGAGAGGGGAAAACTGAAGAGAGCGTTAGAGGGGAAGCATGTGATGCATAATGCAAAAGTCTGCTTTCCAGCCTTCAAGCTGCCTGGAGTTATTCACGAGACCACCAGCTGAGCATTGGGCACGCACGCACGCACGCACACACACACACACAGCATAAATATATATAGAAATGTTCCAAATGATAACATTTCCAATTCAAAACATATAGAAAAAAACGTGCTGGTGAAAAGAGCCCTCTTTTCACAGGAGGTCCTGAAAGGAGTCACATAAAAGACGAAGAATAAAAATCATCTTGTTCATTTTGCAGGCGCACTGAAATCGTTTGTATCGATCAATGAGAATTATTTTTTTTAAAGAAAAGAAAATCAACGATTTTATGGTTTTTTTTTTCTTCCTTTGTTTACAAGCCTTTAAAAATAAATGAAGAAATGTGCATAAGTGAACTGCTGGCATTTTTTTGGATCTGCCTTTCGACACGATTTCCACTTGTTTGATTTACAGATTTATTGAAACAAATTGAACAAAGAGAACTTCATGTTTTTGTTGTCAGGTGTACATTTTTATCACAGGTAATGTCACTCAGTGTAATCCAATGTGGCAGGAAAGGCTCATCTGTCGCCTGCTCTATCCTTTACAGCATTTAAGTCATTTAATTGTATTTAAATGATTTATAAATTAAGTGTAATAGTATGGAATAAATTAAATCTGTCTGCTACTTTGCTGTATTTATTTACATATTTGTAAATAATTAAAAGCAAGTGACTGCAGCGTCACTGTAAAGTCTATTAGAACAGACATGTATGATATTTCAGTTTGCTTGCCCTGAACCCTCAAATGATAAAAAGAGATGCTGATTCAGAATAACTTTCAATTATTTACATAGTGAATTAAGAGGCTGTTACGGTCCCTAAATCCATGGTTCAAAAGGCACCCAACATATAACATGGGTGACAACATCGCACAGAGGGCGAGCTGTTCGATCAGGCTTTTCTCTTCAGCTTACAATTAAAACTGCAAAAACTTGAAAGGACTGCAGAGTGGACATTGGGACATTTCCTACCAAATCACCAATTTACCAATCACAAAAACAATGTTTGTGGACTCCGCCGTGCTAAAACTCCATGAGAGATAAAAACACATGAACATGTGCCCCTCTACAGGTGATCCATAAAAAGATGGACTGAGGACATTGAGGGAAATCTGGAGTTTTGGTGGAAAAACAAAGCAGACAATTGTCACTTTTTAAATTTTTGTCTCTAAGAGCTGTGATGTTTGTGACACAGCCTGGGTGCTGAGGACATTTAGGATAATGAAAGGAGGAGCTGGCAGCAATGCTCTCAGTGAAAGGAACTACAAAAGGAAGTGATTTGTTCACGTAGGAAAGTGCATGTCTGAAACGGCCGGGGCTGAAATGGGTCAAAATGGCAGAGAGACAAAAATGTCAGACTATTGAAGTGGATGCAAGATAAAGGTTAGAGTTAGAAAACTAAAAGTTCAGCATTATATTACTGTTGTAACTAAAATACTTAAAATCATCAATGAAGGCTTAAGGGATCACATACACTTTGTTGTACTTTTGATTCACTACTGGCCGGGCACTGTAACTGCTGGACTCATTTTCCACACATGCTCAGAAGCTGTTGGTTCACTCATCGACCACTTTTGGATCATATATGAACAAATATACTGACTTTAATGCTCGTAAACAGACTAGAGTTCTGTCATTGAACAAAAAAATAAAGAAGCAAAAAAATCGTGTAGTTAAACTACAAGCAAACAAAGTAAAATAGCAACACTTTGTGTCAAGGGGCAGCACGATGGGTGGGGGCAGTACGGTGGGTGGGGGCAGCACGGTGGGGGCAGCAGTTAGCAATGTTGTCTCACTGCTGTAGGGTCCTGTGTTCAATTCCACTATCTGTGTGGAGTTTGCATGTTCTCCCTGTGTTTGTTTGGGTCCAGAATCCTCCAACAGTCCAAACACATGCAGTTAGTGGGGTTGATGACTCTAAATTTCCCATAGGTGTGTTTGTTTGTCTCTCTGTGTTAGCTTTGCAAAAGACTGGCAGCATGTCCATGTCTAGCTCTGCCTCTTTCCCTGAGGCTGCTGGGATAGGCTCCACCACTACAGAAGAGAATTACCAGTCTTCAATGTTGACATTTTACCAAAGTTTGCAGAGAGTAATAAAATATTGGTGTTTTTTCAGTGCCTAGTTAACATTATCACTGTCTGATTACAACATCTCCTCTTACCAACAGCAGTTTATATAAAAAAAAAAGATAAAATGACACATTTTTGAAGCGGTCCTTTACAATAGTCTTCATCTCTGCATCCCTTTGTGTGAAAGTCCCCACACACCACTGCCCTTGACAAATAATAATTATCGTCAAAATGACTAAAACTAACTCTCAACAAGCACAGAATAAATTGACAAAGCAAATCTACTCTGAAAGCTAACCAAAACTGAAACAAAGAAAAATTTGAAAATGAAAGAAATGACTATAAAAACTTTAGCTGTAGAAGGAGGGACTGGTGCAATGCAACTGAGAAGAGTTAGGCTGGAATGCCTCACTCTGAGCTTTAACAGCAGATGTGAACAAACCGAGCGACTAGTCATTAGTCCGATTTAACAACTTTCTGACATTTTAACCAAACAAAGCTGTAGTAAAAATATCTGGCAGGCAGTGGAAGAAAGCCTAATTTTCCCTCCAGGCAGGCGTTCTTGTAATGATTTGGCAACACTTGAAAACTATGAATAGACTTGCCCTAAACCTCCACAGTTATTTCAAGTTTTTTTCTCCAGTTTCAGACTTTTCATTTCTAGTTTTCTCAGACGATGTTTAGTGGGAGCACTGCATCTGTAACTCCTGTTTTCTTTAGCTGCCTCAGAGAAGTGATAGCACAGGTGTATGAGAATGACATGTGTGCTGTGCTCTTTAAACAACAAAAGTAAAAACAGTAACAAGTTACCCCTAACCCTGCAGTTTGACTCATTTTTGTTACATAACTCAGTAATACAAAGTTTGTCTTGAGCTGAAGTTTTATTGTTTTATGTTGTGCGTCAAAACCAATTTAGAGTGTAAATGTAAAAAAGAAAAAGAACTACAATCCATGACCGCAGAGAGAGAAACAAGAGAGAGTTTGGTCACGGGAAAAAAGGAAGAAGGCTGGATAAGGAAATGGAGGAATAAAAGGAGAGGAGCTGGAAGGGGAAGAATGTCGCTAAGAGTATATATCAGCGGGAAGTCACAGGTACACACTCCAGGGCTAAACACATAGTCTCTTACAAACACACTCACACACACACACACGCCGTGCCTCAGGCCGGCACAAACACACGCAGGCAAGCAAAAAATATATTCAGGTTTTGACAAACACACAAAGAAGCTCCAGGTAGACAGTTACAGGTATATGCTGAAGGGATAACAGAACACATGGCTATACGTCCACCTTTGTTCATACATAATGCAAACCACACATGTCGAAAAGATAACAGTAAAAGAGGAAATGTGTCGAGTTTTAGAAACATTGACTAGTCCTGAACTGGATTCCCCACGGGGCAAATTACACAACACAGCTGGTTTAAGTACACACCCACACACACACACACACACACACACACAGGAACATGGAAGTGTACTTGTTAGATACCGCATCCTCCTCACACATGTACAAAAGCTCACAGTGAAAATAAGAGTGTGTATCTCCTACTGCTTCACTGATAGACTATTACAGTACATGAGAGTATTACCTCTAAACTCAAGTGACTGTAAAATAACCAAATCACGCTTCCCTCTAAATAACGTCTCCGCTCATCCTGTTTTTCCACTCAGCACTCTCAGGTAATACAGACAGGGTTTGACATCTGATGGTTAGATTTCCCTAAAAGTTCCGCTGAGTTTTGTGCACAGTGGAAAGACTAAATGTACCCAGTGTGAAACCAGACACGAAACCATCACCAAGCCTGCGTCTGAGGGCAAGACGGAATTTGCTCAATTACTTCCTTATTGCTCTCTGCCTCTTTTCCATTTCCCCTTTCAAAACTATTGTGTAGTTCAAACCAGTCGTGTTTATGATGGAAAGATCTGCTGCTGAATCTGCAAAGCCTCCTCTTCCCAGCATCCTGATAGAACAGTTAATAAGCTGATATGCCCAACAAATACAATTCTGGCCATGACGTTAGCTTCTTGCCATACCTAGAGTCCATAGATACCAATCCTAGAGTCGTACTGGAAGCGGAAAATATTTAATATATTGACAGGTGTTTGCACCACAGGTTTATTGAGATGGGCTACAAAATGACTCTTATTTTATTATTTGTAATGAAACATTTTGTGGTTATCACTTCTGTAGAATTGTCTAACACTGGCAAATTGTCAACAGCTACTTATCATATATGACAAGACTGAGCGCTTTATTGGAAAACAGTACATTACACAAAAATCGGTGATTCGTCAGTATCTCCTTATGTGAATGTGTTTGTACTCTAAGAACAAGTTTAAAAATGAACAAAAATTGAAAAAATGGAAAAATTGAAGGCTAGTCATTTACTTGCCTTAAACATTGCCTGGGATGAAAATTGTAGGGGGGGGGGTTAATTTGTTCTGGCAGATTAATACCTTTAATGCATGAAACGTTTTCCTCTATAAGGGGATTCATGCTGATCAAATAATTCAGACTAAGCCTCACATATGAGATGACCTTTTGGACCATGGACTCCCCTCCCCTATACATACTTTTGACTGCACCATATTTTATGCCCATTTTTGTGGCAAATGTTTCCTGAGATGAGATATTTAATCTGGCCTTGGCTAGAAAAGCTCTAAAGGGAGGCGCCCTAATCCCAAACTCAAACTGCCATGTTTGGCTTTATGCAGCACAGAGTTACACAGAGTCAACTCTGAGCTCACTCTCTGAGGTTGAGTCCAAACACCCCTCATAGAAAATAGATTTTGGCCTGTACTAAAACCCAAGTCGTTCTGTTACTACCCTAAACTGATGACTATATAAACTGCAAGCTTTGCCTTTCACAGCCACAGTCTAGATGCTGCACGTATCCACTGGTCTATGTCCAACTCCACATTCCCACTAAAGAAGAATAAGATCCGCAGAGACATGAACTTCCTCTCCTGGGTAAACAACTCTCCCTTAACCCACAGAGAGCTTCTAGATTTCTTCCTTTTTCCATTTTCTGGTAGGCTGCTCATATAAGTTGCATGGCATGTTGTGCCTGTTTCAAGAGGTTAAAACACAACTGCTAATACACACCTAGATAGAAATTATACACAACTTGTTATTACTTTTGGTTTAAGAAATTAAAAATGAGATTATTCAGTATATATGTCTGAAGACCAAATATGGGATACTTTTCTGCTCCATAAAAATAGCTTCAATTTCTTTCCTGCCAAATCCAACCTGATAGGGACACAGTCCTGCATACAGAGGCAACAACAGAGGCTGCCCATCTACCTGGGAACTAGTTTGTACCAAAGGCTGTTAAAACACTAAACATGGTAATGATTTACTGATTTTACAAAGCACTAAATAGCCTTTTCAAAATTGAAGGAGTGGGTCTAAAATGGACCGTGCATGTCCTGCCCACATGACACAGGAGGCAAAATGTTTGAATGAGGCCTGGTCTCTGGCTGAGAGGATACATTTGTCTTTCAGGTGTGAGAATGAGAGGTTTGAACCCTTTTGCATTGCCTTTGTTTCTTTCTTTTTTTTTTCCACTATAGTTTGCAGTTATAGCCAGGGCACAACTCCCTTGTGCTTCAGCAATAACACAATCGTGCATAGCTTATCGTTTACTTTGTTTTTCTGCTGACCTTGGGCTGTTTTGCTGATATTGTTACATTTTATTCAGCTCTGTGGAAAAGAAGTAAAACAAATAAAACAGCAGCATCCAGTACTGGACTGATAAATATGCATGTCCCTTTTTCCTCTTGTCTGCTGCAGAAAAAAAAAAAAAGCAGCAATGGGACAAACAAAGCACAATGAGTTGCCAGCTCATTTAATTAGCACAGACTTAACACACTGATGTGCAGCGGTGTTGCCAAACTGCAAGATGTTGAAGGATCAAGTGTCATGACAAAACATGAGACTTATTTACACGTGGCACATAACACAATCTGCACCCCTGTATTACGCCAAATAACCAGTTAATCAGTTGATAGCAATGTGTGTAAATGTTGCCTAAACAACAAACAGTGTGGTTTCAAAAGAAAATGAGGTTTGCATATTTAAATTACCTGGAAAAAAACAAACTGGAGCAAAACGTTGCACATATGAGCTCATCTGCTGTAGACACAACCCCTCTCATTGACTTAAGCTGCAGATGCAATTAAAGATAGAATCTGGCAGATTAGTTTAACATTAATCGGAGGCTAAAGAGTAGTTCAGATCTAAAGTATAAAGCTACTTTCAGTTGTTCACTTTTCACAAGGGGTCACTACAACAGGAAGCTCCACCTACTTGATTTGGAAGGTTTATACCAGATCCATACACCTGATTTGTCTCTCCAGCAGCAATCTTATTTGTCAAGCAAATATGACTCCACTATGGAACCAGTTCCAATTTTGAGCTACAATATACCTTTTTGAAATAGCTGGTTGGATTGCTAGAGCTGATTAGAGCAGTGCTTTCCAACTATGAGTGTTGTTTGACTGATATCTAATTATGTTCAAAGGTTTTTGGATAAGGATACATTTGCTTCTTGTGTTCCGTCATTATTTTATGGCGAATTAGGCAGGTAAAAGATCTGGAGTCCATTTCAAGTACTGAACTTGCATTTTGTACCTGTTCACTGTAACTGTCAATATAAGGAACAAAGAAATGCTGATGTAAAGATGCCATGATCAGGTTGAACCACAGAAATAAACTTATCAGAGAGATAGCAAGGTGTGGGGATATCAACAATCTGATACTTTCTGAGCTGGTCTGGTTCATTCCTTCTGTTGGGAAAACTCCCATAAACCCGGAAGACCAGGGGAGACAATGGAAGTTTATGAAACAGAATTCACAGAAGTCTTTTCTTGGTTATAAAAAACACATCTAACATCTAATGTTGAAGAGGTAGGCATACTGTTGTCAAAGTTGTCAACGAAGAGATGCCTTCATGAATATAAATGCAAAGAGTTTACAAGAAACCGACCACAAAGCACTGGTTACACTCAAGAACAAGAAATCTTTGGACAGATGATCCCAGGATAACTTGTAGGAGAAGAAGAGAAAAACATGGAGAAGCATATAAACAGGTCACGATTCAAAAGGCACTGAATCACCTGTCAAACACATTGAACCAATGGGCATGTTTGTCTATGTTTGCCTATACTAATGGAAGCGTCCCAGTTATGTTAGTTGATGATGTGACTGTAACAGGATGAATTCTGAAGCATACAGGACTATAGGCCCTGCTCAGATTCAGCCAGATTCTGCAAAAGTGATCAGACGTCACTGTGCAAATGGCTAATAACCCAAAGCATACTGCAAAAGCTGATCAGTGCAGTATTCTTCAATGACCAAGTAAGTCACCTGATCTCAACCCATTTCATGCAGACTAATGGCCAATGAGCAAGTCTCTATAACAGAACCCACCAGCCTTTCAATGGAACCAAACTTCTGCTTTGACATTAGCATTATTTTTATTTATTTATGTTTTAAGCCAAGGAAGTTGCCACTTGGTATTAATATAACACACTTGTATTTATATAATTACATGTTTTTAGTCTTGCTGGGCACTCAAAAAGCACTTTAGACTACAAATCACATTTTAAGTACTCCAGTAAGCTGGAGTACTTAAAACCCAGGGAGAATATGCAAATTCTACCCAAGCCAGCCAGAAGATTTGAACAAGAAACCTTCTTGGTCCAAGACAACAGTGCTACCCACTACATCAGCATGCTGCAAGTTATAATGGGCTATAATTGTGTCTAACTTACTCAAAATGCAAATACAACACCTTGTGACTCTCAAATTTAACTCCATGGTTCTTATGTCTTTTTACTTTCCTGGATTTTAGTTAAAGTAACTTGTTTGATAGTAATTAGCTCTAAGTCGAACTCATAGCTCATTTTAATGGCAAAGCAATGCAAACACACCAGTGCAAAAAAGAAAAAATGCAAATGAAGTAACAGCATCTTAGCTTAGCACAGCACAAGCAGATGTAACAAACATATTAAAATGTCAGTTTTGCTTAGTCAAGAGGTTTTTTGTTTTTTTTTCCCAATGCAATTATTAGTTTGTAGAATGAAAAAAAAAACCCTCATGAATAAGGACTCTCCTGCTTGACTGCCAAATGAACTTTGGGTTAATTTACGCATCACGGGTAAAGAGTCGGGGGCTAAATAATCTCTAAATGTTGACTTTATTGAGCTCGGAGTATACCACAGATTGGGTTATAGTTCGCGAGGGGAATGATGGAAGAAAACACAGCTGAAGTGCTTTGATGAAAAGCGACAGGTAGCAAAATAGAAAGCACTGCTGTGGAGTCAGTATTCAGTATGCACACTGATGTATCACATTCATGCAGCGAGAGGAAACATTTGTGCCTTTATAACTGATCAGGAGACGGATTTAAAAATAAAAGTTCACACATGCAGATATTAAGACTGCTTTTATTTTCCTTTTATTCTTTTGTTCAGGTGAACAGCTCTCCAGTGACGTTTTCAGATTATTTCACAGAGCTTATCTCTGTATGCAGTGCTGTGCCTTCTGGCTGTTAAGCCTGAAGCTGCTAGACCTCCACGGAAATCTCCCCTGTCAACACTAATGAGTTTATTTGCAGCAATCGCCTTTGAACAATGCTCACTAACAAGTTTGTTATCAGGCTGACGCGGCAGTCCAGATCAGTCATCCCTGTATGTGAGGTCTACGGCAGTTTCTTGTAGTTTCCTGCAACCCAAGAAAAATCATATATATGGACAAAAACAAAGTTTAGCTGTATCCTACAGGTATCTTCGTGTCCATCAATAAACCTATGACTGAAGTAGAAAATGAAATATGTTGTACTTTCTATTCAAGATTTTCCTGCAAATGCTGCTTTGTAAAAACATGTATTTTCTTTTGAGAAGTGAAAGTAATAAAGAGTTAAATCATTGTTTTTCTCTGAACACATTATTTTGCCGTAACAATTCATATGAAGCTTGTCCAATTGAAAAAGTTTGATATCTTCATATTAAAAATGAATGGAAATAAACAGATATACACATGAAACAGCCCGCAAATGTAAATCAATAAATGGAAACAGTGTCTTGCTGTTGCCTCACAGGACGTTTTTATTTCCATTCATTTTTAATATGATGATATCAAACTGTGCATGCCTTTGAATTATTATAGTGTTTAGTAATAACACAACAGATAAACATGTAGTTGTAGCATGCATGGAAATGATTGAAGTGGTGATAAAGCCTCCACCTGAAACCACCCATCAGTCAAAGCCCATACAGCATTATCACCACAGGCCAAAGGTGGGGCCAAACCTCTGGCAGGAATGCTTCCACCCTGACAAAGTGAGAATTCTTGGCCTGCCTCTCCGGTCACCTTTTCCTGTTCTGCGTCACACAGTTCTACCTAAAGGTCTAGCTGTTTGTGACAGTCTGCTCCACTGCCTGCAAATTCCTTTGAATTTCATTAACTTTCACTTCCACTGTTGTGTACAATGCTGCTTCGCTTTTCACGGAGTATCGTGGTAAACAACATGTAAGCACCTCCTGATTGCGTTTCAATTAGACATTAAAACAATGTAGCACCATCCCTGCTCTTCTCCAGCAAAGACCTTCAGATGTAAAACAAGGACAGGATAAACAGGAAGAGAGAGTTTTCTTCTATTAACGACTTATTAGGCATATTTGAGCCGTGAACCATGAATTCTGTCAGCTGAGTGCTGATTCATATGAAAAGTTCATTGGAGAATGAAAAAGAGTTCCAATATCTCTGCTGAAGATAGAATTGTTCCCAATTTGTCTTGGCTGATTAGACTGAGTGTGGGATCTGCCTTCCTGTGCTCGCTCTGCTTTCTCCATCTCCTATCTCTCAGCCCTAACCACCAGCTGAGTTGGTGGATCAGAGGTCACAATCAAATCGAACTGATAGTCCTGCCTGCTATTCTCTTATCTACCTGAATGTGCATCCACTTGCACATTCAGACCCATTTGTGTGCATTTGCCCCTATTATGGTACTGTATTTTCCTACATGTGAGTGTGCTGGCGTTGTATTTTTTTCTGTGTTCTCCTGTATTTGTTTCTCTGTGTGCCGCAAGCATGTTTTCCTCCCTGTGTGTGTTTAACAGAAACCGTTCTGGCAGGATCCTTCCTCTCCCTCTTATGCGCTTTCTCTGTCTTTCTACCTTTTCTTTCTCTTTCCCTAGCCCTTCTCTTTTCTCCCTGGAGGCGATACCGGATAGAAAACAATTCTAAATAAATAATCCCCCTCTTGCTTCCTGTACCAGCACTCCACTACAGTATTTTGCCTCTTCCTTCTTTGTTGCATTTCTCCTGTGGCAAAATTGGGCAGAGAGGAAAATGGAAAGATTTACTATATATATATATATATATATATATATATATATATATATATAAGATAGTAAGTATAGTCCTTCAAGCTCGGGTCCTCTACCAGAGGCCTGGGAGCTTGAGGGTCCTGCGCAGTATCTTAGCTGTTCCTGGGATCTGCTGGAGCCACTCTCTTATCTTGGGAGTCACCGCACTGAGTGCTCTGATTATCACTGGGACCACTGTTACCTTCACCCTCCACATCTTCTCAAGATTCTTTCTGAGCTTTTGGTACTTCTCAAGCTTCTTGCGTTCTTCTTCCTGATGTTTTTCGGTATATACATGTGTATGAATATATTTCCCACTGGCCTTGAGTTCCTCATCTTGTCTTTCATTGTTTATTTGTATTATCATGGCTTCTGAATAGTTGCTTCTTTTCCCACAGTTGTACTCTCCTTTCTCTACCACTTGGCTTCCTCACTGTTCTCTAATTATTCGAGTCTTTCGTTACTTCAAAGTGGCTTGTTAGCTGATTGGAGCTTGTTAAGTAGAGGGAACGACAAGCGGGGGAATTTTATAATGGCTGCCGCCAGGATGATGTGTGTGTGTGTGTGTGTACATGTTTATACATCTGTGTGAGGACAGAAAATTGGCATGCTACTATACTTGTGGGGACCAGCAACACTTATGGGGACAAAATGCCTATCCCCACAAGTTAAATGCATTTTTGAGGCTCAAAATGTGGGTTTAGTGTCACGGTTACAATTAGGTTATAGTTAGATTTAGGCTGAGGGTTAGCCATTCATTTTTGAGGGTTAGCGTTAGGGTAAGCAGCTAGGGAAAGCATTATATCAATGAGATGTCCTCACTAAGATATGAAAATGAGTGTATGTGTGTGTGTGCATGCGTGTGTGTGTGTTGTGTGTGTGTGAATACATATACGCGCACACATAGTGTCTTGTTGGCGAGATGGATCAGCGGGTGTGCTTGTGGGACTTTAAGTAAAGAGCGGTGGATGGATGACTAGATGGATGTAACATAATGTTTCACAGAGTCCACAGTGCATGCTTGTTTCCAAACAGGCTGTACACAAGCCCACACTGTCAGCGCTGACGGAATGGACTGATTGGAAATCAGGCAAAACAGTCTTTATTTGCAAAGCACCAAGAGAACTATATACAAAGAGTGTGTGTGTGTGTGTGTGTGTGTCATGAATTCCCTCTTCAGCTCACATTCATGCTCAGGCATCCTGGAAAAACTCGGGAACAGGTTCAGGGAAATCTATATACAAAGAGACGGAGTAATTACAACGAGGAAATTCCTTGGAAACACAAAAGATTGCTACAGCCGGGTTACACTCACATGACTCAATACAACGGTGCAGCAATGAGAAGCTCTGAGCCACAATCTTAAATAGCGGCCAATAGACTGAGCCTCAGGTGTGTGGGCCAAAGGCGGGAGCCCGAAGTGAGCTCCACCCAGGCAGGGAGGAGACAGAAGAAAAAGAGAGAGAGAGCAAAATCAAAACAAAAGCACATGCAGCCTTACTGAGCCGGCCGGGTACGTACGCGGACACGCGTGTGCAGAAAGCCAACATCCCACAGATTCTGAAGCTTCAGGTTTCGTCACTCTCTGACCAAAGTTCCCTGAACCAGCAGCAAGAGCAGGTCTAAGCATTGTCATGAACGCCCTCGTACTTTTTACTGCTTTACTTCCACCATGATAAAAATCACACTTCCTGCACAGCTCTCCCTCAGTGCACCAGTTTACCATCAAAAACCTCTCGTGCTTAATCAGCAAGCCGATAAATCACAAAACAGTCTACTGTTGTGTACAGCACTGTCGCCGCGTGTTAGTTGTTTCAAAAATGACCTCCGACAAATTTCTGCTTTTCAATACCGAAGAAATGTAAACTTTTTTAAATTATGCCAAATTGCAAAACCCTTAGCTGTGTCTCTAATAAAACCTCTGTTACTTTGCTCTGCCTCATTTCAGCAGCATCAGGTCATTTTTATATGTTGATTCATAATTTTCTTCACTTTTTGATCGAATGCAGAATATTTTTAAAGCTGTTGCCTGCTATAAAACGCCAAGCCAGCAAAATCTCCTTCATGTTTTATCCTCAGTCATCTGCTGTGACGATTACACTTCTGATGAAGTCTCACAAGTGTTAGCTTTTGTACATGAATATAAAAATATAGATATTTACTGACAAATAATCATAATTAGTCAAAATTGAATCAAATCCAATCAGGGATCCAATCGGGACCTTGTGAATCAGAATCGAATATCAGTTTATAGAAATCAGTGACGATACCCACCCCTACTAAATAGCGTCACTGTTTATTGTATGCATATCTCCCACTGCTACTGCATTGTGTGTGTGTGTGCGCGTGCATGTGTGTGTGATTACCTTTGAAATATGAAGCAGCTTCAACTCAAAGGTCAAAAACTCCCTGTGCAGTGAAGATGTGGAAATCCCCACAAAAGTACCAACTGCTCAAGTGTTCAAATGTAATGAGTCCCAATCCAGTCATCTCAGTGCATGAGGGTGAGCAGCAGATAATTTCACACTACTTACTACCAGCTGGTGAACGACGCTTCGGTTTAAGATGCAAACAACATTAAAGGGGAAAAAAATGTCTATCTGAAGCTCTTTTTAAAGTGCTGCCTATTTTATCTTTTAGTTGTTGATTGACTTGTAAACAATTCTTATATTCCTAAATGTAAAATTCTTGAACTGTACTCCTAAAAAAGTCAAACAAACCAGAGTAAAATGAACAGCTGAAGTAAACTGTAGAGCCACTGCTGTGCAGCAGTGCGAGCCAGTAACTGAACTCCCTAAAACTCTGTTTTATGCTGATGTCAGCATTGGTAACACGGATATCTCCAATAAGGACATCAATATGACATCACCATTGTTTTCATAGATTATTTGTGCTGATGACATTGTTGTCAATGTGAAAATATTGTCTAATATATTCATCTTTCTTGTGTCGCTGTCAAGTTATGTGATATTATTGAAAAAAATGTTTTAAAGAGCTGAAACAAAGACAGTGTTCATGTCCTTCAATGTTTGGAGATGATCCAATGGAAACTAAAGTTTTCCTTTCATTTAGTTTCCGGTAAACGCTAATCAATAAAATCCACAAGAATTAGCTGAAGCATCCCACTTTTCTTTTAGCACTTTTTATGAATCACAAATGTGTGAAAATAAGAATTTATGTGAATTCCCACCGGACGTTTTGTAGGCTGGGGTATTCATATGTAGAAGCCACTTTACATTCTTATTCTAGACTTGTCTACTAAAGTTAAGGTACATCCTGTATTTACTATGATTTCTATAGTTTATGCTGCATAAAACTTTATCACATTTGTAATTAGAGAATGTAATTCTCTATATTTGATTTTCTGTGTTCTGTTTGTGTGTTTTGGCTAATGATTTGTGACTGTCATTAATCAGTGCTTCATTAAATAACTTGTATATCTTATTTGTTAAGAAAGAGAAATTGCTTGATATACAATGCAGCAGTCTGATTGCTGCATCACCTCACTTGCTTGCTAAAGTAGCTACTAGCTAAGCACGCACATTAGTTTGTGACGCGACCTGATAGTTAACATTAAGACAAGACACAACCAAGAGTGTTATTTCTCTTTTTCATAACTAAGCCTTTTGTTGGAGGAACCGAGAGGGTCAGGAAACTTCTATTTTGTATGAATTGTCTATCAGTTCCAACTTTGGCCATAAGAACAGTTGAATATATGAAGAAAACTGCATCACAGGTCTCTGAGGGCTGAGTCATCACTGGTGATGACTCCAATGGTAAGTCATCCGGGCGTCATTTTTGTTATTTTTAAAAATAGAGTTTCCTAGTCTTGTCAGTCAGGAGACAAAGAAAATAATCATTCTGCAGTTTATTTACTTTATTCTTCTAAAGTCCTTTGTGCTTGTCTTCAAAGCATATAGTTAGAATTAGAGTTAAAAGAGTCCCAGATCTCAAATTAGCTATGACCGCAGAAAGAGTGGTTTGCTCATTGCTCATCACTTTGAAGATGACTGTTGGTTTTAGGCTCCGGACACCTACCTACCTGTGACATATTTATTTCTAAGTCATATGTCAATCACTGGTGTCATGCGCTCTCATTGGCAGATGCATCAATCACTCATCTTAAAGTTGAGAGACGTTTATTTCAGGGCCCACCCACTTCTTGTCAACACTATTTTTCCCACTGATGACTGAATGTCATTGACTTTCCATTGTCCCTGTAAACTGCCTCCTCTGTGGATACAGCTTTATGATTAAAAATGCAGTATGTTTTCACCACATTTACTTTCTACTTTTACTTTTTACATCGAAAAGGAAACAAAAATGAGTTAGACTGAAAATGATTTTTATAGCAATATAAAAATATTTCTAGACTATTTGGGTTTACTGAAAATATCACACACAGCTCACAGTCGGATAAAAATTCATGATCATAAAATGAGAACTTCTATAAAGTGACAAGAGCAGGCTGTGTTAAACACACTGGACTTGCTCATAAAACTGAGTTACAGCATTCGTAAAGAAGCAAAACTGCAGCTTAAAATAAGAGCTTGTTATGAATAACTATAACGTTATTTTAAAAAGACATGACCTATCCTAGCTGTCATGTCAAATGTGGGGTACAGTGTGGACAGGTCAACACTGTGGCACAACCAACTCGTAGACCTATTAGTCAATCTAAAATGATCAGTAATCACTAATTAACCAAAGCCCCAAACTGGGATCAGGTAAGGACACTGGAGAACCCGTGCAGACATGGGGAGAACATACAAACTCCACAAAGAGACGCCCCAGCTCGGATTCAAACCAGAGCCGTCTTGCTCTGAGGAAACAGGTTTAACCCCCACACCATGCCTCCTTATCAAACACCTTGCTCTGAATTTCAAACGATTGTAAATGTGATCCTTTACAGTTCTGTTCATGTGCAAACAACAGCACCATGTGTTTACGACAGCACTGTAAATAACAAGCAGCAGGCATCAACATCAGCAACACAGAAATGTCTGAGGGAAGATGCAAACGGAGGATACAGTAGATTTGTGTTGTGGGTGACTCAGCCTGAAACAACATGTCCCAGAATGTGCTCTGCTCAGAGTCTGCTGCTGCAAACCAGCTCATTCAGCTAAGAAACAGCTGAATACAATACAGAAAGTAAAGTTAGGAGCAAAAAGTCTGAGTTTTTCTGCACTGTGAAATTATAAGGCGTGACTCATCATGACAGAAACTTTGCAACTCTACAACTGAAATGTGCACATTTATTACAAAGCCTGGTTATTAAAGTAAAAAGCTGATATTTATCATCCATGTTAGAAAACAGGTGACCATGACGGAGCATGAGGGCCACATTCAAAATTACATTGTTGTTTTGAGATTAAATTTGCAATTTTACGATGAAACTCGAAATATTTATTTATTTATTTATTTTTTATGAAATAGTAGAGATTACAGTTGTTTCAAGACAAACTGTCATGGCTGCTATATATACCCTTTATAAAATGCCTTGTTTAGATGAGTCAGTGATCGAGTTAATACCATTTCACTGTAAACTCTACTTTCTTCTCAAAATAAGATTTTGACTTGTGACCCTAATAGTCCTTAGTAACAGAGCTATGTATTTCATATGAAATATGTGACTGAATGTATTCATTTTTTTCTAGGTTTGTATTATTCAGAGAAATTTAAGAGTAGGTGTACTTAAGCTGCTTAACCTACTCACTCGCTTATGGCACTCGCTTTTGACTGCATTATTAGTTTACCATTCTTCACCATTCGCTCTCATGTTGCCCAAATAAATCTCACGTCAAAAATGATTTTTTATTAATAATTTAATATTCTTTTTGAAATACACTTCTATTTTCCGCACTATAAGGCGCACCTAAAAGCCTTCAATTTTCTTAAAAACTGACAGTGCGCCTTAAAATCTGGTGCACCTTTTATGTGGATTACGGTAATATTGAGCCGCAACAGGTCTCGCAACTACGGGAAGCAGCCGCCGACTCCATTTTGTCCCGGAAAAGAAGTAACGCGCGGTGCATGCTGGGATATATAACTGCGCGAAACCTGCATTTTAATTTCCATTGTGTGCATCTGTGTGTAAAGACCCCGAAATGGCTCCTTCCAAGAGACACGCTTACACGGCAGAGTTCAAACTCAAGGCTATCAGTCACGCAGTAGAACATGGGAATAGAGCAGTAGCTAGAGAATTCTGCATTAACGAATCAATGCTGCGGAAGTAGAAGAAGCAACAAGATGACCTGCGCCAAGTAAAGAAGACTAAACAGAGTTTCCGAGGGAACAAAGCGCACTAGTTCAGTGCTTGCCGTCATTCCGAGTGGATTAACAAAAGAACTCCAGCCGCTATATATTGGTGTCAACAGGGCATTCAAAGCTAGACTGCGAACTGCGTGGGAGCAG